>CM061531.1:243885267-243927207 GCA_030545055.2 Neoaliturus tenellus | reverse complement strand
GAAGACACCGATTTGGAATTGGCTGCTAAGGAAGCAACGTTTGCATACCACACTGCAAATCATAATTTAAGTTTTAACTCGAACGTTTGCTCTTCCAAATTAATCAGCAAGTTTTTTGAACCAAAGTTTTCTCTTGGAAAGACGAAATGCGAAGCTATAATCTTGAATGTTTTAGCTCCATTAGCTCATGAGGAGCTCATTAGTGACCTCAACAAAAGCAATTTCGTGTCTTTAAGCATGGATGCTTCAAACAGAAAAGAAGTGAAATTAGTTCCAGTCGTGGTACGGTATTTTTCTCAGCAAGTGGGAGTTCAGGTGAAGCTGCTGGCTTTTAAATCAGTACCAGGTGAGACTGCTGAGATTTTATCAACACATTTAATGTCTGTGATAAAGGAAAATGATTTAGAAAAGAAAGTTGTTTGTTTCTGTGGTGACAACACCAACACAAACTTCGGTGGTGTGAAAAGAAGGGGGAAAAATAACGTTTTCACCCTCATAAATGAGAAGCTTGATCGAAAAGTGAATGGAGTAGGGTGTGGTGCACATATTGTGCACAATTGCGTTCAGCATGCTGTTGATACCTTGCCAATTGATGTCGAAGCACTTGTAGTGAAAATATATAAGTACTTTCATATTTACACGGTGCGTGTAACACAGCTAAAAGAGTTCTGCGAATTCGCTGAGGTTGAGTACAGGAAACTCCTCCAGCATGGAAACACACGATTTCTTTCCATGATGCCTGCAATTGAGAGGATTTTGCTTCTATTCGCTGGACTAAAAGAGTATTTCAAATCGCAAGAGATGTGCCCTGAACTAATTAAAAACTTCTTCAATGATAACTACGGGGAAATGTATTTGTGGTTTGTACATGGACAGCTTGCTGTGTTCAACAAGACCATATTATCAATGGAAGGGGACAAGAAAAGTGCATCAGATGTAGTTGAGTCTTTGCAAAAACTTCAAAGCAATCTCAAGGAAAGAAAACACAATCATTTCATTCCTTCTGGCGCTAAAAGTATTTTCAAAATGTTAAAAGAGAAAGATGATTTTGATCATGTAAAAGTGCAAGAAACCTTTGATGTTTTCTACGACAGTTGCATAAAGTACCTTCAGCTCTGGGAAAATAGTTTTGGAGACGCATACTCTTTCACGTGGGTAAACGGAAATAGCATCACCTGGGAGAATTTTGAAAACACCGCAGTTATCATTAACAACAATATGAAATGCACTGTTATCAACACCGATGAACTGTTTGACGAGGTGAGGAAATAATTTTGTATTAACATAATATAACAGTCAGTCCAAAATTTTTTTTACTAAATTTTTTATAGCCAAGCAATATCTAAGTCAAAATTAAGTGTTTCAAAACCTTTATTTAAATACCTTTTATAGTTTAGGCAGTCTCCTGCAATTTTCTAATGGTTTTGATCCATAATACATTTTTACCCATGAAAATGGGAGTTCATGGGAAAAGTAGTGTATTGTATTAAAAGTGTCACTACTTGTTCGTAATTACTAAATACTAGTTCATCTGAACATCTTCACATTGTACATCATTTTAATTGAAAATAACAAGCGTATAATTTGTCTAAGGTGTGACCTTAGCACCATAAATTAAAAATTTATTACTTAACTCTAAAACTCTGTGGTTTAATATTTCAGGTAGTCCTAGCAAAAGAATTTTGGAATGGGAAGGTAGAAGAATGGAAAAAGAAGGAAACGGATGAAGATGTGAAGATTACAGCAGAGGAAAAATGGATACAACTGTTCAACCACTTTTCTGATGGAGGAATTGCTGTGAAAAATCTTGGTCGAGTGTTGGAGTACATATTCTGTTTGCCAGGAACATCAGCACCTGTCGAAAGAATATTTTCTCTCATGAACAATGCTTGGGGAGAGGAAAGAGCTTTGATGCGGGAGTCTACCGCGAAAGCATTGATAGAGTGCAAAGTTAATTTTGGCATATCTTGTTTGGACTTTTACGAACAAATCAAGAAGAAAAAAGACGTACTGAAAAAGGTTCATTCAAGCCAGAAGTATGAATGGTTTGCAAACAATGAGTGAGTAGTGTTGTTCTTTGATTAGTGTTATTTTTGTGTTGTTGAGTCATGCCCTGTGCAATATTTTTTATTGTAGCGTCTACCTTCAATCCATACGAAGTCATGGCCAATCAATTTTTCAATCACTTGTTAGAATAACATGTTGTTTTTAGATTTTTACTGTTGTTATTATTATTATTATTACTATTTATTATTTTGTTCTTTTTATATTTTATTTAGTAGCTTACTGTAACATTTTTCCAAATGAAATACAGTTTGTGTAACTTCAATTTATACATTAAGCACTTGATAAAATAACATATTGTTGCGTTTTCCCAGTTTTTATGTTATATTTTTGTTGTTGTTATTTTATTTAGTACTGTAATATGTTGTGATAACAGTAAGTCTAGGTTCAATCCATCCAAAGACTTGTTAAAATATCTTAGTGTTTGTTTTTTTCAATTTTTTATTTTGTTGTTTTTTGTTATTTTATTTGATAGTTTAACACATTGTGATAACAGTAAGTCTACGTTCAATCCACCCAAACATTTATTAGAATAGTATACTGTATTACTGATTTTCCGATTTAGTATTTATGTTTTAGAATGATTTCACTAAATGTTTCAGAATATAATTTAACTAATCCTTGATCAATTCAAATACAGTATTTCAAAGTTCATAACTAAAATGATTTTGAATTTATTACCTACCTAATATTATACTATACAATATCAATTTAATCTAAAATGAACAAAATTGATCAGAGAATTGTTCTTCATTGGCGACGTCGGGGTGGGGGGGGGGGTAAATTCCCTGAGTGTCCCGGTTGGGCCCTGAAAAATTATGGCAAGTCTACGTATGGGGGCCTGAAGGGTGTCGGTGGCACTGGAGACAGGGCGGCATGAAGGGCACTTTGGAGGCATTGGGAACATAGGGACACAGGGAGAAATGGCGAGCATGATGGCATGGGATCGTGGTGGGTATGGGGGTTGCGGGGGCGTACCGGGCACTCTGGAGAGGCATGGGGATGCACTGGGGCATGTGGCGGCGGGGGGTGCGGTGGCACAAGGAGCACTAGGGGCGTCGGATGGCAAAAGGGGTGGATGGCATAGGGTCACGGGGGTCACAGGGAGCAACGTCGGACATGGGGGCACGGAAACATAGGGGGCCCGGGGGCAGGTTTCCGCGCGAAAGGGAAGGCTCAATGGGAACTAGGGGCATCGGTGGCACGATGAATGGGGGGGCAGATGGGCATTGGGGCATGGGGAGACTTGGGGAACACAGAAGCCATGGGGACTATGGGGAAGAAGGATAGGCATGTGGGCACGAGGATTGTCGGGGGGCACTAGGGTTAGGGGAGCATGGTGATAGGGGGGCCCGGGGAGGAATGGTGGGCATGGAGGCACGGTGGTAGTGGGCATTTGAATGGGGGCACAAGGGTACTAGAGACGTCGGTGGTACGGAAGGTGGTTGGGGCGTGGGGGGTGGGGGCATTGGGGAGGTATAATGAACATAGAGGACACGGGGGCCAAAGGGAAGAACTGCGGGCACGTGAGCACGGGAGAATGGGGAACACAGGGGCACGAGGGGCAAGGGGGTGCGGTGCATGGGGAGTACTCGGGCCTCGGGGTATAGGAAACACGGGCCAGGAGAGGTGAACGGCGGCATGGGGAGGAAATGGGTCACGGCGAGTGTGAGGGAATGGGGGCACAGTGTTCCAGGGCGAAGGAGTGTACAGTATTAATGGGCTTATGTTGTATTAAACTATTTTATTTACTTAGGTTACACTCATCATGAACATGTTCAAGGTTAAGGTTAAAACTATTTTTTCCGCTTTCGGTAGTATAATAGTGTAATCATTTTTTTTTTTTCACAAAATAGACTGCTGTATTTTAATACAGGGGAAATTTATTAGTAAATTACTAATTTGATACCGCAAAAAATTTAGTCAAGATAAGGAAATATTTTATTAGAAACCCCAAACGTGTAAATTCACACTACAGCTTGAAAAAATACAGTAATACTGCAAGGAGGTGATAAATTGAAACATGTTTTTGGAGACAACATCACCATTTTGATTTTTAGGGGCCTTTGCCCCTACGAGCCACTAGTGGAGATTTAATTTCCTCCTAGTTGAAGTGAAAAAACAATGTCCGAAATTTATTTCTCGTCAAAATACATTGTGACAAACTGGTTGGTAAAGATCTTGTTGCCATAAAGTTATCTTTTTGAACAACCATTTCTCCTTCCTACTACTGTATGGCATTTTTTATTTGGACTTATCGTTGATTCACTACTTTAGATATGCTCGACTATGATATAAACTTAATCACTTAATAATGAACTAAGATCTTCCAGTCTTTAAATTATTTTTGTGGATGTCTTTACATCACTGAGGTTACATCTATTATGTTGGAGGGTAAGCCAAGGGTCTAACAAGGATAATTTCACAGAACAGGATCTTAAACCCTTTTACGACTTTCTTCATAATAACCCTAAGTAATAAATGTCTTTAAACAGGTCTCGATGTGTTCAATGACGAATTTTCGGATCATACAGTTTTGTTGCAACCTAAAAAACCGAATTTTTACAATTTTAAAATACGGTATTCTATTCAGGTCAACTTCAGAATACATGCACTCGCAAAATAGATACAAATTCTGTAAAGATCTATGAGGGCAAAACTTGCGTAGAGGGTGTGCAGAATACAGTCGAGATTACAGTCTGGAGGGGTGCATGGGAGTTACGAGGGGTTATGGCGAGGGGGGGGGGGGTGGCGGGGGTGTCGCGTGAGATAAGACTAGGAACGTGTGTCCCTGCCGTGCCGAGGGACAATTCAATAAAATACTTGTCGGAACAGCCTTTTGAAAAACCGCGTGAACATAATGGCTATATGTACCGAATTACACGCCGCAGGAGACATGCACATGTTGTGATGCGGGTTAAGACGGGGATTTGTCTAAATGTTGTGGTTTGGGTTTGATTTGCTAACTCGAATTAATGCAAACTAGAGATCGCCCAGTGGTCGGAATTCGACCAATATTTTAGTGGACCCAATTCACAAACACCATATTTTATAACAGAAACATCCTTCTTCTCGTTTTGCTAACATTTTTATTACAGCAGCGAGGGCCGATGTGAATAATAATTTGTTTCTGCTCATTTACAAGACACTACCTTTCCAACGGCATGCGTATGGCTCATACGGTGCACCCAAGCTGAGTAAAAGGATGAAAAGAAACATGATTGCCTATTAATATATATGGAAGCGCAAACTACATTAGACTTCAATTTACATTAGACTGGTTAATTTGGTCAAAAAATCCGACACTTTTCTATTTAGAGAATTTTCCGAGTTTTTCTCCTTCAACTGTAACATTCTTGGTATTTTTATACATAAAACTTTTAAGTAAATTCTGATATTCGTCTATCATTACGGTCCTTTGATTTATGGGTTAGTTTTGAAATGAATTGTGTAAATAATAATAAAGTGCTATTTAGTGTAGTTACTATTTAATGTGCTATCCTTTATGTATTAGGATGGATAAGAGTGAAAATATACAAATTACATTATGACAAAATATTGATGGATTCCTATCTAAATCCATACTGTATTTTTAGTTGAACATCCCTACGTCTAACTATTTGTTTATATCTTGTTATTGCCATTTTCATACTTAAAAGTTTTCACTAGTAAATGTTATGCCTCTTTAGCCTTTATGGGTAAAGTATAAATTTCAATTCGAAGTTTGATCACATCGAGAGTTGTACCAAACTAAGTTACTTGTCTAAACACCCATACAACTTTACCGGAATGTATCAGGTAAACAGGCAATTCAAAAGTGATCGACAAAAAGACCGGAGGAGAACCGGTGATATTGGTGAACTGATTGCCGGGTTTGGGGGGGAGGGCGGGTTGGGAGCGGAGGGTTCGGGGGCGGGTGGAGGGGGGCAATTAGTATCACGGGGGCGGGGAGGGGCGGAAACCAGCAGAACTCCGCTCCCCGGCGAATTTCCTGCAAGAAAACCCATCACTCGAGGAAATGTGGTCCGAATCAGTCAATTTGTTAGACGGAAAATTTCGTTTCCTCGCAGTTCAGATGAGATTTCTCGTATTGATCTGTGACGACCGCCGGATCGAAGACGCTTCGGGGGAGCGAGGAGGTAAGACGTGTTCCTGGACGTGCAAGGTTATTGGAGTACTCGCCTACGGCTCGATGGGGGCTCCGCCCCCATGCCCCCTCAGGGGTTGCCCAGAAATTCGTTAATTGTTGTTTAAGTCGCATATAATGAACAGAATACATATAAATATAAGAGTTTGTAAATGAGCAAAATAGCAAAATAAATGAGTTTGTCATTTATTTATAACATAAATTAACTCCCACGACTGCAGAAATAACCTAAATTTGAACTTATGCAAGAAACTCAATCTAAGGAATGAAAATATATTCGCCTACGGCTCGTTTTCAGAGACTCTTTCCCCAAACCCCCACCCTAATTCCCCCGTATTCTATAAAGGTTAATGGAGTTGTGATTAAATTTATTATGTAGGTATTGTATAAGTATTTACTTAAAATAATTATAAAATACGTATAAATAAATATATGAAAAAATTAAATGGATTAAATGCATAAAAAATGTGCAGTAAATCATCGAAAACAATGAAAAATTCCATTAAAACAAAATAATTGGAAATCTTAACAAAATGGGTAAAACTTGCCAAAACCCCCTTTTATTTACAAAAATACTATTCAGTTACTATCCTTCAATTAGTTGTGTTGAAATTCCAGGGAATAACATAACGATCCAGTAATATTGAACATACAATGATAAATACATAGTGTAATATTGGCATTCATTACAATTCCTTCATTTCAGTTTTTAATGATGTAAAACTTTTAAATTTACCTAATTTCCTAAAAAATTACTGTCAAGGCAAATAAAAAAACTTCAAGCTTTTAAATACAATTATAAAGTAGTTACTAACAAAAGTATGTTAAATAATGGTTAAAATAATAAAATTACCATACACATCAAAGGACGTATGTTTTAGCCGTAGGACCAGGTCAGTAAATAACAATCAAAGTAAAACAATCAGTTGCTTGATATAGCAATTCGTTCCGAATCACAGTCAAAAGAAGAATACGTGATATTGAAAATCATCATGATAATTTTTAAGTTTGATAATTTAATTGATATTGGTACTGTGCAAGATATGTCTATGTGCAAAGTGAAGGTTCTGAGTAAAATATTATAGTAGTTGTAAAATTACGTCTACATGGGGTAAAATTCCCCGCAAAAATAAATAAACATTTAATTATGTTTAATTGTGTGGACTGGGGGGCAAAAATTCATAGAACCAAACTTGTAGTAACTTGAAAGATGTTCGCGAGGATTGCCTCAGATTTTATAATTTGGCCGCTAGAGTAGAAAAAAATAATGTCATATTTATTTTCGGTAAAAATGTTTGGTCGCTAAATTTTGAAATCAGATAGTTTTCTGGGGTAGGAAATAAAAAAGCTTTTTTATTTTAAATGAAAATACTGTACTGCCACCTTTTTAAATTAAACATTAACTTAGTACACACTAAAAGATAAATCAATTGTGTAATCTGCTATTTTAGTTAAAATTTTTGTTGAATTGTAAAATTTAAATTAGCATGCTATCAGGTAAAGTCAATGATGTACTTCCTAATGAGTTCGTTAGAAATTAAGTGCCATCCCAAATAAAGAACCAATTTTTGGGAGGACTATCGTGCAAATATGATACTGTCTTACCGGGTGTCCCATATCAACTTTGCACCTCTTTTAAAATTGTACAAAAAAAAAATTGTGCCGTTGTAGGTAAACATATTTTGCTCTGTTGATTGACACTGATTTCAATACAGAGGGAACCAGACGTAATTTTGAAGCAACTTTAAAATTTAATATTTTAAACCCTAATCATACTGATTTAGAATAATAAATAGCATGGCATTATTTTTTAACTGGGGATATTTAACATATATTATGTCTGAACATTTTACATATAACAGAACTTCCCAAACATGTAAATGTCTAAGAACCTCATTTAAAATAATATACCATCATAAAACTTCAATTATCTCGTGATTAGTTTTACTAAACATTTAAATAGATGTTTATTAATCTCCGTCATGTTGTAAATTTAATAAAAAAACATTTTGGACAAAACTGACAATTTTTGTTGGAAACGTATTTAAAAGAGTCTAAGACATTTTTGTGCCGAGACATTTTTGCTTAAGCTAAAATGCTCAGAGAAGAATGAGGAAAATCTAAATTTCAACCTCAAATATTCAATAAACTGCTAAAATTACGCGTACAAGGTCAAATTGTAAAGTTTTCTTAAAAGAAGTGTAAAACTAAAAAAAAATTGTTTAAAGTGAGAGTTTGTATTTGACATCAGTGACTTCCGGTCTGGAGAGGTAATTTCATATACACCCTGTACATTGAAATTACTCTCGGTGGATAGACCGCTTTACCTATAAAGGCACAATTGGTTAATGTTATAAAATTTCTTAAAAAGGGTGTTTCGGTAATCCGCGACTCCCAGTATGTTGGCAATTTTTCAATAATACAGGTCGGTAAATTTAGTTCTCGCTTGGGAATCACTCTGTAGTAAGTGATATATAGGAGATCTACTTTACCGACATTTGACGAATTTCTGATACCCCGATTAGTGAGTGAGTGAGTGAGTGAGTTACACATTCGGGAGTATATAATTTAGACTCGGGTTTCTGAAATACCTCTGAACTTGGTTCAAGATGAGACGATCAAGATAAATAGCATGCATACGCATTTTAAGCTTTTTCTTATTTAACCAAAATGATCTTATTTTCTTCAGCTAAGATTTAAGACCATTTTCACCATGGTCAAATTGTACGTTCATCTCTTACTTTATTTCTGAGGGAATAAACAATTTTTAATACTACTATCATAGTATTAACAAAATAAAAGTCATGACCCTATTTTAAGGTTTAAATTAAAACTTTTAGAACAGAAAATTAATCAGCTGAAACTACACCTTAAAATCCACAAAAACCAATTAAATTTTGTTTGAAGACTGATAATTTATAACTGGATATAAAATAAATACCACTCGTTTGGATATTTTGAATCTTGGCTTTAATAAAGGATGAATGTTACAGTTTGTGATATTATTTTTTAGTGATGTTGCCTACCATTAATTTTTCTTTATCAATTGTTCATATACAAAAGATCTTCCCTTCCCATTAGTAGTTTCAACCAAGGTACTTTCATTCGTGCTCCTTCCACTTCTAGCACATTTTAAGGGCGTTGTAAATTGTTATTTCGAAATAACATCGTATCTTCACACCGTCGTCAAACAATTGTTTTTGTAAACGTGGTAGAAAAGCTGCGGTCCCGGCCCGGCGCGGCGCCAAGACGCAAAACAGGTACACGCGTGTGCTGCGGGTATTGCGTCGCGAGAATGCCACGGCGCGGTCCACACGACCGGTCCAACAACAGTGTCTATCTTGTGGCGATTGTGACTGCAGGGCAATAGTTTAGTTTTGAAGAAAGAAAATAAAAAACAAACCATTCAGGGGTTAGCAGTATATTGCAAGTTACATGATCGATGAACAGATGAACTGGTTAACAAATTCTTACCCACACCAGAACTAAAAGACTGACAAGTTCATTATAATATATTTACTCTATATGAAAAATGAAATCTTTTCAGTCATACAATTAATAAGAAATTGGTGGATTTGACTTTAAAGGTATCAAAATAAACGAGTAAAAGTAATTTTTAACAAATCGGTACACAATTATCTTTAATCACTGATTTTTGTTGTATTTCGTTATGCCTTACTATAATAAAAACTGCTCAGCACTGTTATAAAGCAGTGGATGTGTAAATTTTATTTTTATGTAGTAGTAATTGATTTAATTTAAAACATACGAAGCAATCTTCAATTAGGTTATCGAATAAAGTAAATGATATTGACTATACTCTTTATACGGAAATGCGAATAGACTTTTCATTGTATAGGAGTGTCAGAAACAGATTTTACGGAAGCGCAATCTCTTGCTTCCAACATGAAGCACGAGTGACAAGTACGGCATTGTGTCCTGAGAGTACTCTTTATGTTGTGATGATGTGATTTTACTATAAAGTTGGCTATCGAATTCTGCCGCAGCTGGGGACTACGAAGTGCCTCTGGCGCGGCGTACTTGAGCCTGCCCAATTTTCGGTATAAAACAAATACATTGTCCGAAAAAAATAACCACCTTAGTATGTATAGTTAATTGTAAAGACTTTTGCTAACATTTAACGTAAGCTGGAAAATATATGTATTGGTTCAAAAGGTCTTCACAAACTTATGGAGATTCACAAACGATATAAAGTCACTTGCTCATTATTGATCTCCATTTGCTTTTTCATATATTCACAAACCTTTCAAGTTTTCTGCATGTTCATCTCGAAAATGATTAAATCCGAAAATCTTCCACCCGAAGCTCCACCGATGGATCGCTCTCGGTTCAACAATTCGACGCGGGGCGCGCGTCAGTCACGTGACTTTTAAAACGTAACACCCGCTTTATTAAAGCGAGGTAAATAAACGAGTAAAAGTAATTTTTAACAAATCGGTACACAATTATCTTTAATCACTGATTTTTGTTGTATTTCGTTATGCCTTACTATAATAAAAACTGCTCAGCACTGTTATAAAGCAGTGGATGTGTAAATTTTATTTTTATGTAGTAGTAATTGATTTAACTTAAAACATACGAAGCAATCTTCAATTAGGTTATCGAATAAAGTAAATGATATTGACTATACTCTTTATACGGAAATGCGAATAGACTTTTCATTGTATAGGAGTGTCAGAAACAGATTTTACGGAAGCGCAATCTCTTGCTTCCAACATGAAGCACGAGTGACAAGTACGGCATTGTGTCCTGAGAGTACTCTTTATGTTGTGATGATGTGATTTTACTATAAAGTTGGCTATCGAATTCTGCCGCAGCTGGGGACTACGAAGTGCCTCTGGCGCGGCGTACTTGAGCCTGCCCAATTTTCGGTATAAAACAAATACATTGTCCGAAAAAAATAACCACCTTAGTATGTATAGTTAATTGTAAAGACTTTTGCTAACATTTAACGTAAGCTGGAAAATATATGTATTGGTTCAAAAGGTCTTCACAAACTTATGGAGATTCACAAACGATATAAAGTCACTTGCTCATTATTGATCTCCATTTGCTTTTTCATATATTCACAAACCTTTCAAGTTTTCTGCATGTTCATCTCGAAAATGATTAAATCCGAAAATCTTCCACCCGAAGCTCCACCGATGGATCGCTCTCGGTTCAACAATTCGACGCGGGGCGCGCGTCAGTCACGTGACTTTTAAAACGTAACACCCGCTTTATTAAAGTGAGACGAGATAATATCCGAGAGTCGAAAAATAATTGAGTGCAGCGCGAGGGGCGGGGGAGGGGAGTAGATTAGGCTTCGCAGGCGTAAGATACGACGCCAGTCCGGAGCATATTGTCGCACACGATATCATCTCTCGGGGGGGGGGGAGTCATCTGTAAAAAGACACGAGGGTGGCAGCGCCACGGCGCGCGGCGGTGGGGTTTTGTTATGTTGCATTATGCGGCACCCCATACGTGGTTTTCACAGTTGTAATCGAGTTTGGGCGAAGGATATGAACTATAGGTAATGTTTGTTCTTAGCTAGCGGAATTCCCTAAAATAGTTAAGTTAAAGTTTTTTGCTTCTTTGAATGTTTAAATGTTATAACGCCAATAGTTGGATATTCCTTTTATATGGCCCATCACTCAACTTTGAGTTTACTTTTATTTGTGTTTGTCTACACAATTAGTATTTTACACATCTTGGTCTTGCTAATCGCACACGATATCGTTACACGATAACTTCATAGAATTGTTTGAATAGTTAGTAGCACAATGTCAAATTGCAACTGGATCTATAATGAATCCGTCGGGGATCGAGCTGGCAATTTCAGCATTATTAAATAGGCTCATAACCACTGGGTAGTATATTACTTTAATAGCCATAATCAAGGTAACTTAAATCTTATTGTAATGCATTTATTTTAATTATTTTACTATTATCTAATTAGCTTCCCATTATAGTAAAACACATTGTAAATCATACCTTTAAAAAATTGCCCATTCACACTATTAAAATTAGCCTCTCCCCCCCTAAATTACCATAGATGGCAATATTGAATTTACAACTTATTTAAGTTGGAAAACCTGCTTCCTGTATTACAATCTTACTACCCATCCAACCCTTTCCTCTCTGCGTTATTCACCAAATTATATACACCGAGTTGAAGTAGAGAATAATAAGTTACGGGGAAAAAAAGATGCCTTAGAATCCGTCTCACAGTTATCTTTATTGGTGAAAATATTGCTTGTCAGAAAGGTTCCTGTTTGCTTAGCTTTAGCTGATCAGTCGTTTGTTAACTGTGATGGCGAATTTAAATTCGGGGAAGACCTAAATCGCATTAGGCTTATGTAGTCAAGTTAGCAGTGAGCTGATGTTGAGAATTTACATTTCAGTTTACAAATTAACTTTGGATTATAATATTCAGAATAACTAGATAGGCCCATACACTTGTACAACCCTTTTAAGACAACAATATTTGTTTTAAGAAAATTTAACTCTTATCGTTTAAACTATATAGAGTCTACATAGAGAATAAATATAGTTTCTGAACTGTATTAAATCATTTCCCAGCATAAAAGACGACTTCTTCTTCATAAAATATTAAAAATTGAATTTACGAAAATTTGTTGTTGACAGCATGATCAATTTTGTCATTAAAATATAATGAATCATTAGTTTCTACATAATGGTAAAACCATTGACTTTGTACATAGTCAATGGTAAAACTGAATCTAAGAGGTACAGATTGACTTAAAATTAATTAACACCCTTTAAAGTATCTTCTCATGAAGGTTATACAATTTTATACAATTTTTATACAATTTTGGCTTGAGTTGAAACGCCTTGGTTTTTTTTAAGCTCTAGGTATTAAGTTTTCTACGATAAATTGCTAAGCGAGTTCACTGACCTTGTGAGGGCGAGGGAGTGTGAGCAGTCCATGAACCCTTATACGAAGTATCTGAAACAAAATATCAACGATCTGTAAATCATGAAACTTACTAAGCTATTCTGGTACCATTAAAACGTGAAAAATTAATACTGCGAATTCATTACTTTTGCTTAAACTAGATGTCTGTATGAACTTCCATAGTTTGAAAACTGATATAACAGTTTAGCTAGCGTCCCTAAAAGTAACAAAGAACCATTAACTTTAAAGAATTCTTTCGGAGCCTGCCGCATTGAAACTTGACTTCTTAAATGGGTCTTTTTTTAAAAGAAGATATATTCCAATAAGTACGAAACAAAATGCAACTCAATAAAGATTTATGTATATGAATAACTCAGAATCACTTTCTTCGGATTAAAATGAGCGAAAACGTAAAAGAAAGTTTTTTCCCTAAATTACTGATTTTAAGTAATGCCAATCCAACATAGTTAAATTTTTTTAACTATGTTATTTTTTTTAAGTTTTAAAAATATTTTACATCAGAAGGGAAAAGCCAGCGGACAAATGAATTGTTTTACTCTACTATAAATGTAAAAGTCATGTTTTTAGATGTATAAATGTAAATAAATACGTTTTCCAAAAACTCATTTGTATAATGTGGACCAAAATATTTTAATCAGTTACCTTGCGATTTAAGATCTGCAAGTAATATTAAAGAATTCACCTTTAAATTCATTAAATGGCTATTTAATCAAGAAGATGTAGGGGGGAAGTGCGCCAATATTGTACCACCTAAGCATAAAGTTAATTTTCAGAAAACCGGAAGTATTAAAAAAATCAAAATCATTATGGTCTTGTAGTACTTAATGACATCTATGTTCTATAAAAGTTTTAAGTAATTTCGTTAAAAAATATAATAGGAAAAAATTGTTTTTTTGGTTTTAAAAAATTGCCATAATTGTACCACCCCTAAATTGTACCACCTGTTTCCAATAATTGTCCTAGTTTCCTTAATTGTACCTATTGTAAAATTAACCCTTATTTTGCAATAAAAACACAACATAATTATTGAAATTATATTTATTGTCAAAAAAATTATTATAGTATGTTATAAGTATTCTAAAACATGTTTATTTGTATAAAAAAGTTATACATAGGGATAGTGTAATATAGTAAAATTATTCAGTATTAGAAAAACACTCGTATTTATCATACGATTTATATCATATATTAAAAGTTGTAAAATAGTTAAACATAGAATGTGCGATGAAAATTATATGTAAGTTGTCAATGTTATATACAAATTACATTATGTCATAAGACTAAATGCCGCAGGTAAAAACAAGGATAGCTCCTTTCAAATATTGAATGTTCTCTATGGAAAATAATAACTTTAAAACATGTTGTTACAACTGGTCTTCTAGTTCTTTTGGTAATTCTTGAGAGTGGCCAAGCTTTTTAGAGTCACAATTTGCATAGACTTTAGTTCCCTGTATGTGCCTTTTTAAGGTCGGCTTCGGAATTCCATAAGTTCGGCAAACTGCATTTAAACCACCGTTTTCATAGGCCGAAATAGCGCGGGACATGTCGTCTTCGGTCCATCTGTCATACTTTTTAATTTTCTGAGCCATTTGGAAACAAAATACAGTGTTAGCCAAAATTGTACCACTTAGAATGGTGGTACAATTATGGAAACACAGAGTGGTACAATTTAGGGAAACGCGCCATCTTGAACTCAACTTGCCATAACTACACTGAAAATACACCTAGGAAATTGGTTCTTACGTTGATTTACAGGCAATCAATCACTTAACCAATAACATATTCTGAATATTAATTTACCCTGGATGGTTTCTTATGAATTCCAATAAACTAAAGCATCAACACTATAAGAAACGAGTCAAAATATTAAAACAATTTTTCACAAAATAACGAACACGACTCCATGCGTCCCAGTCAATGCTCTGGCTAATGAGGTTGACTAAGGGTCAGAAATAGCCGTAATGAGCGTTAGTGGCAGCTTAGTTTCCTCAAAATCATGGTGGTACGATTTTGGCGCTGGTACAAATTACGCGCACTTCCCCTAAATTTTTAATAAAGAATACTATAGATCATAGACAAAAAATGTAATTTATTTCTAAAATTTTTATTTCTATATAGTAAAGTCAAATACCCCCGTCGCAGCAGACCTGCGTACTCAGCGAATTTCCAAAGAATCTTGAGATTTTGTTTGTTCCCCATAATCGCCATAGGATTGAGTATGTAGGTTTGCTGCCATGGTATGCTATTAGAAAATGATAGTTTTGTTAGCAAAATGTAACAGTTAGGTAAGGTTCATATCAAACTGTATCAATATTCGGCACTTTTTAATTTTCCCCATAAACTCCATGGGGGTGGAGTATGTAGGTTTGCCGCCATATGGGTGTTGTAAGCAAATATCAGTTAAACATTACCTATTGAATGTGCATACCAAATTTTATCAAGTTATCTATAATACGCAAGCATGTTTAATTTCCTACTTTTTTCTCAGCTCGTGTGCATCGTAGGACAAATCTGCGCATACCGTTAGAAAGGTATAGTCATGTAGATGAGCAGAATCACATTCTAATTCACATCGTACTCCAGGGCTACGCCCTACAGGCTTTTAAAGTTCCAATGTTAATCTTATGGAGAAAAAAGTTGAATGAATCATAAGACAGCTGTTGCAAAACAAATGCTAGAAAATTAGGAAGAACAGATGTTTTAGTTCTAAAATGTTTTTAAGCTTCTTGGGTCCAGATAAACTGAAATTTTGATCGAATTTCGATTAAGAGGCGATCCCTAGTTCCAATAAATAAGCGAGATACAGGGTTTTGTTGATTTCCCACAAGATTAACATGGGAATCCTATTTTTAACTTTTCTCCGTAACCTGTTGAGCCAAGTTAAAAATTCAAAATACTAAATTGTTTGTTTTTTTAAGCTCTTTTAAATGGTTTTAGTTAAAAATGTTGAATTTCAAAAATTAAGGTCAAAAATGCTAAAAACCCATTTTTGACCCCCTTGCAATCCCATAAAACCCCGTTCCCATAACCCGATCATGCTGGTTCGCGAACTCTTGAAATTAGACCTCGCCTTACACCTTCATACTAATATTCATCAAAATCTGAGGTCCCCTTCAAAAGTTATTAGTACCACGGACACTTACATATATATTGGCCTATATACATATATATGAAAATGAACGAATGGTGTTTTTGGCTTCTGGGGACCTCAAAATGAAAAAAAGTAACGTGGTCCCGGGCTTAGGTCTTACCATAGCTACTATCATTATAGCGTATTCCCAATAGGGAAATTCGTTAAAATGAATTTTAAGTTGAACTGTTAAGAATTAAGAATTAAATGTGATTAGTCAAGTAGGCCTACAGTGTGTGCAGACGCTGCGGAGAACTGCTATGTTATCAAGTGATCGTTACTGTGCAGATGATCTCACTTATCCATGTTAGCAACTGTGGAAAATTTTTAAATTGTTTAAAATTGGACCTAATTTAAAATTGATCATTTTCTGTTGGCCAAATACTGGAAACCGTCCTACAAAAATCCTGATGAATGAAATTATTGTATTATTTTGTATTTTCAAATGAAGGCATAAATAATTATTTCATAATAGTATGAGAGGCGATTATGCAAGCTACTCCAATATTGTATTACGGTATATTAATAAATTGTTGTAATTTAAAGTAATAGGAAATGTTACAAAAATATTAAGCCAATTAAAAACATATTTGGTAAAAATATTACTCCTTTTAGGCCTACTTAACTTTCTTTAGTTGAAAAACCGTTGATACTTGTTTTATTTTTTTAATTGCTGACGAAGTAGAGGTTGCTGGGCAATTGAAGTGAAAATGGATGGGATTTAAATTTATTAAGTTTGGATGTACGCCTAATTCAATGGACTTCTGGAAACTTAAACTGTAAGTAAAAACTAAACAACCACTTAATCCTTATTATATGTAATGATTAGGCCTACTCGTTCTTTTTGGCTATATTAAGTAGCTATATTTCAATTTGACAGGAAATATTGTTTAAAAAGAGGCATTGCTATAAAATAGTCAGTGAGGTTATATGAAAAAGCTCACAAATAAAGTCAAATAAATCGATTAAATCAGTTAAAAAAATTTCTATCTTTATCTGGTTCGGTTATAATTACCAGTCTTTGAATTTTTCTTGATGTTTCTCCATTCTAAAGTATTAATATGAAATCTATATTGACAAGTCACAGAATATAAAATACAAATTAAATATTAAGACCTCGAAACAAAGAAAATGAAAACAGTGAAGTTTTTTTACTCACATAGAAATTGCAACAAAGATGCGCACATAATCTGTGTGGACGAGTCCATACTTATTTAATACGCGAAAGGCTTCTTTTGTAATTGAAACTCATCCTACAATTTAAAGTTTTTAGTGTTGGTGTGATAGGGCTTGGTCTGCAATTGTTTGGTTTTTTCTGTCAAAAATTAATGACAATCGTATTTAAAGTGAGGGTCCTATCCATCGTTAAAATAAGTACAAATCTGTAAATAAGTTTAGTTTTGGGTGATTACAATATTGGATTAGTCGTGCTCGCTGGTCGGGTGTAATTGATTTTGAACTAAACGTAACTTTTAACAATGGCATAGTCGAAATTAAATTGCTCGATTTCGAGCAACAACTACACCACTAAACTTAAATCAATAACAAATCTGTTTTTCGTTGGAATTCAAAATGGTTTGCTCGAGGAAGACAAATTTTTTTGCTTCATCATTAATTCGCGGAGGCGATAAAATGTAATTGATGCCTTTATTTTCATATTACTTTCAAAATGGATTTTTTAATCATATTTAGTTTTAGTTAATATTAACAAAAATTAACGTTTAAGAGTATGTAATTTGAATAAGCCACCAATGACGTATATATTTATATAAGTACATGTACATTATCATTCTTCCAAGAAAATCACAATATAAAGCTGATCAAGGTTTTAGCCTTAATGAAAGCAGTATCGGGTATAAAATTCCACTTAAAATGCTCGTTTTGAAGGCTAAGATTAAAATAATCAAACTCTTTGAACAATTACAATCTGATTGCATTAGTAGCCCAACAAGACGAATTTTACCTGACCCAAAAACATATCGTTAAAAATATAATTTCTTTAGCAACAAAAATATGTTGTTTCCTGATAACATTAAACTTAACATGGGATGTTAAGTTTAAATTAATAAAATTCCCGTATAAAATAAAAGTAAAATCCGATAACAATAAAAATAAATAACTGATATAAATTATACGGGACTTTATCAGACCTTCAGTAATAAGGGATTATATTCCATGAAGGATTTTAAGATTTTAGGATTTTAAAGTTTATTCCATAAGGGATTTTATGGAAATGTTTTTTTTTCATTTATTCCAATTCCACATATGCTTTCGTACCATTTCGAAGTGACAGATTGTCTGGCACCAAAGGACAATCAATGTATTGAACAGTGCTGTTTAGTATTGTGGTATGTGGGTAAGGCCATTTCACACCGACTACCGCTACCGGCTACCGCTACCGCTGGCGGTACTTTTTAAAGATCGCTCACCGTGTTATCATATGGGACAGTTCATACCGGACTACCGCACGCCCGCGGTAGTGCCGGTAGTACCGCCAGTACCGCTCCTCGAGCGATTTTGTACCGCTACCGGCGCGGTAGTTTTGGCTCGCGCATGCGCAGAACGCCAGCCTGTCGACTGCAACCGTCTCGCGCCACCAGAAACTCCCGCCTCCCGCGCAGACGCGGTAGTTTTGGTGTGAAATGGCTCACTGAAACGTCCGCTACCGCGCCGGTACCGGTAGCCGGTAGCGGTAGGCGGTGTGAAATGGCCTGGAATAAACTCTGGTCTCCACAATTGCTCAAGGCAATCACGTCAACCAGTCTTGGTCCAACCATGGACGTGTTGGCCTACAGCCCAAACCTTGTAAAGTGTGGTAAAAGTTTCGGAAAAACTTCAATTTTTAAAACTATTTAGTAAAAGTAAACTCCATAAAATGAAAAAAGGTTTATACCGAAGGCTGAAAGAACATATTGCAAAATCGGTTTATTCTATAGAAGAGTATATTGGAAAAGAAGATTAAATCATGCAAGTACTGTAAAATTAAACATGAAGAATTACTTTTAAAATTAGTAATGTTTTTAAGTTAGGTTGTTTGATGTATTTCGTAGACCTTAAACAACATACAATTGCATGTAGGTGTTTTAAATAATTAAATACCGTATTGAAGACAACAAGTAAGAGAACAATGCCACAAACCCGATGTTTGAACGATGGCCAAGTCAAAAATGGCAGAAATTCAAACTTTGCATAACAGTTGTACAGTCGAAAAATTACGTCAACTTCCGATATACTCGACCTTTTGAAGTCGTGTTTGTTGGGAGTTCCTCGGAATGGAAGGCCACTTAAAATGATTTATGATATATAAACATAGGCCAATGAAATTTCCTCTACGGCTTAATATACATATATGAAAGTGCTTTGCATTTGAAGCAATGTATTTTGCACATACCCAACCTCAAAAGTCGAGTATTTCAGAAGTTACCTCATTTTTTTATTGAAGTTTGATTTAAAGCTAATAAATGAAAGCTTGCATCCAAAGCTGCCATGCAAAACAAATCACAAAGCATAAACATTCCAAATGAGACAAATGCAGAAGACAGCTGGTCAGCACCTCTATTATACACTTATTTTCCATGGGAATACAGTCGGATTTATCATTTAGGTTTACTGCAATGCAGGTTTTTGATAAAATAGTTACTCCCCAACTAGTGAAGGTTCATAAAATGCATGCAGACCCGTTAGTTTTCGTATTCCCCGGTGTAGCCCTAGGGGGCCGATTAGAATTATAATGGGTTTCTGCTCATCTACAGAATACTACCTTTCTAACGGTATGCAATGTATGTATGTAATTTCTTATACGATGCACACAAGCTGGGAAAAAGTAGTCAAATAATCATGCTTGCCTATTAGTATACAGATTTTTAAAATTCTGATTTAAATCGATTAATTTCTATAAACAGTATCCATACTGTCTCAATCCCAGAAACTGAAAAATAGCTCCTTAAAAAAATTAAATTAAATTTAATATCAAATTAAAGGCATCTCTTTTAATTCCAACGGGATTTATTTTCATTATTAACTCTACAAGTAAGTATTTTGAATAAAGAACGTTGCTCTTATAAAATTATACTATTTGAATAAACTCAAGTAGTATTTTAATTTTAATATTTTTTGTACAAAAAAATACAACAAAACGTTTACAAAAATAGGGAAAGGTAAAAAGAAATTTTTTGTTTTTACTTACACTATTTATTTTTTATATATTTGTTTTATTTATTTTTTATACTGTACTTTTAATTTTAACACTCCTCGACGATCAAATTCAAAAATACCAGTTATGAAAGACGTTTAAAACTGACTGTAAATCAAATACCCAAATGCAGTTGCACGGTTCATGGTCACAACCGACAAAATCTGGAATAAGTTGAAACGTTAATGATATTTAAATCAGCGGTTGGGGTTGTCACACCTGCAGCGAGCGGCGGGTGGCACACCTGAATATCAGCTGTTCATTATCTGGTTCACAGAACCCAGCGCCCAAACCACTGTCCAACAGCTGTACACACTCGTCAATCGTTTTACCTCTGCCATTATATCTTGAAATGTTTTATATAAGTTTTTACGAAATTCAAAGGTTTATACAATAAAATTTTAGATACTTTATTTGAAACACCGACACACTCTGTGGTGCGTATTTTAAGGTGAGTATGACTGAAGGGGTGAGTGTGATGATTGTGATGGATCAGATGAGGTGTAGCTTTGTTACTGACAAATATCAGCTGTTTCATTTGTCAGGATCATTAATTAATAGCCCAATGACCAAAGGCAGCTGGGTCCAGTAATGAATTTGATATTTAGTTTCAATGCTTTCAAACTATAAAGAGAGTATTCAACAATTAGCATATTTATCATACATATAAAACTTACAAGAAAGTTTGTTAACTATCTATGGAGCTATACGTATTATAATGTATTATCAAGCTTATACACCTACTTTAAGATTCACTTGTATATTTCAAAAGGCATATAATTTATCTTGACTCTTAGGCTAGAGAATGGAAAATCTTTTGAAAACTGATGTTATTCGTGGTCTGCGAGCGTGTTTGTTTCAAATAAAACTCATGCTAATGACAGTTTCTACACATGATGATTTCTACAAGCACTTGTTTTTAAGAAAGAAGTTCTGGTCTTTGATATACTAAATGCTTTTTAAAAATAACAGCCATATTGAACATTTAAAACTTGATAGGCCATAGCATATACACCCTGTCTGTATACATGTAAAGCCGTATGGAAGATTTATAATTTAAAGATTCCAATAACAAACAATGAATACACCCGTCGCAGCAGACCTGCGTACTTAGTGAATTTCCAATAGCAATATTTACATGCCTGTACCAAATTTAATAATGATCAGACAATTTTTGCAATAGTTATCGTGATCACAAACACTCAAAATTTTGAAAATTATATTTCCATATAAGCCCATGTTATTTTTTTTAGTAAACCCTTATTTGTGAAGTTTTAAAAGTATTCCGACAAAAATCCACTACGTATCCAGAAAGTACACATAAAAAGATAAAAATTAATATATAAAATTACGTACCGGACCGGACCCTAAACTGGATATTGTATAGCTCCTATGAAAACAACGGTAATAGCTTTATTCCAAAGGAAATTCGCTAAAAATTAACAATAATTTAGTATTGGTCTCTAATGTAATCGAAATTCATCAAGAAATTAGTTTAGAGTTATCTAGACTCTTAATTTTGGCAACTTTCGAAAACAGAAATTGGTAAAAAACGTATAATAGGTGTGACACAAAATATTAAGACTTGCCTTTGGGCGACTGGAAAATAGCGCTGGACATTTTTAGCTAGACTCTGCTAGGTACTGATAATGTCAAAGAGAGAAAAATCGGAATATCGCTCTGAGACAAATGGTTAGCTGTTGTAAAGAAACTACAATAAAATTAGTGTAAATTCACTCGTTGTGAGATATCTTATTTAATTTTCATCGTAAATCCTGATACAACATTTAACCGTTGTCGGATTGCCTGTTCTAAGACATGTGCCCCCATTTGTGAATCTTGCATACGCCATGTCACAATAGGAAATACGCTACTAATAATGAAATAAAATTACCTTGTCCAATCACTGATTATCAAAAGACGACACGTTTCGTTCCTTAGAACTTCATCATCTGCAAAAAGACCGATCCCGACAACATCATGGCTGCAGACAGGGTGTATATGGTATGGAAGACCAGTATCTAGTTTGTGATAAGAGTGAGGTGCTGGCCAGCCCAAGTACAATTTTAATCAGTTTTATTCAGTTTTATTAATTTGATCACTATGACAACTTTTAGTTTTAGTGACTGGGACAACTTTTTATTGAATCATTTGACAATGTAATAATACATTGGAATATGTGGTAGTTGCATACTATGGACCTAATAAAGTTCTAAGAAAGGAAACATTTCGTTTTTTGATAACCAGTGATTGGTCAAGGTAATTTTATTTCATTATTAATACATTCCAATCCAGGGTCACAATGAATACTATAAAAACGCTACATTGATTAACTTACATACACCCATCCGGATGTGGACAATAGAATAAACCAGTATGGTCGGCGGTTTGATTAGAAAATTTCAAACCACCTCTCGTGAATACTTGTTTTGTGCAATACTGGTAAAATAGTTTTAAATGCCGTTGGAATAGAAAAGTTTAAATTTTGATTACCACATTCGTTAGAGAAACTATGCATTATGGTTTTAGTATATGGTTATAGATCGTAACTCTAGTGCACTCAGTTATAAAGTTATTTTAAACTTCACTAAAAAGGGTGTACGTAGTTAGAGGAATTATGTGTGTGAAAAAAAACAAAAAAACATATCAGCCTGTTTTGCAGTCCTAGCCCTTTTAAAAGAGATTATAAATAGTTTATAATAGTATTAATTTGATTACGTTACCTATTACTGAATGTTGTAGATAATTTAAAAAATAATTTATATTCATGAAATCAAAACTATGACAACCTATATCAAAATGCACTTTTATTTTACCTACCTTGAGAAAAAGTACATCTATTGAACATAGATGTTTTATTATGTTAATAGAGAAGTATATAAGTGAACTTTCACATGTATTTGATTTTACATCCACTCATTATCGATAGATGACTAGCTTTGACTATACACTAACGTGAATAGACTTCTCATAGCATAGGCCGGCGTTCATTAAGTAAATGTGACATATGATAGATAAATCAGTAATACCACCCTCCTCAACCAAGGATGAAACATTTCATAACCTAGAGTTATGATTATGTTTTGGTAATGTGTCTTTGCAACACTGTAAATCCAGCTGAATAATAACAACATCGATGGCAGCGACTCTGGCGCCGCGTTCACGAAACTTCAAAATTTTTGCCTCAAACTAAATAATGCATTGGATGAGAGGTCTATTCATCTAGTGTAAATTGACATAAGCTCTTTCATGTAAACATTTAGATGGTACTTCGTTGATGTCTGATTTTTATACTTTATACAGCTGTTAACTTCAATATTATTCAATTTCCTAGCTAATGTTTAATCAAATGGGGAAATTACGATCTTTAAGGACTTTTAGGGAATTCCCTTTTAAATGGATATTTACCAATTCACTAAAAACAACTTCCCGCCAAGCTCTATTAAATGACACCAAAATCATTAAAATCGATTGAAAACTGTGAGACGAGTTCCTTGTACAAAAAACCATGTCGTGCATTAAATATGTATAGATTAGGTCGTCCTGCCAAACCAAACAGCGGCGCGTGCCTTGAGGCTACTATATGTCAGGATTAAATAACAAAACAGACAGGTCCCTTTTTGTACATTGTAAAAATTTGCAAACAAAAACATTTATACTAACATAAAATTTAGTATTTGATTTAAGTTTATGAGTTATTTGTATTGTTTTATTTGCACCTTCACCTTTAAAATTTGTTACTTTATTTATTCAAGTAGTCTTTATAAAGTATACTATGGTATGACATTAACTTATATGGTCCTACTTCCAAATTTAATTTAAATAAAATTTTAATTGCTTAAAAAAGAGCAATTGGAATTATGTTACACCTAAAGATTGACGATTCTGTGATTGACGATTCACTTTAAAAACCTTAGTATTTTTAAAGTTTATAGGGCACACACACATTTATTTAAAAATTTGTCTTGCGAGAGAATAAATTATAAGATCATAAACTTCGGAAATTCATAATTACAACACCAGGCACTAAAGAGATATTGTAACCTCCCGTCACTAAGACAACCTGTAGTTTTATAAAAAAAAAAACAACCTATTCAGGATTATTGTTTTTTTTTCTAGAAAATTACGAAATAACCTAAAAGATAAATCATACATTAAACTGTTAAAAAACCTGAAATAATTTTTATCGAAAATCATTACACACTACACAATTGAGGCATACTTTGACTGATTGTGTTGTAATGACTATCTCTGGTTTATTGTTACTGTTTATTATTACTATTTTTCTTTTTATTGAATCTCTTTTGTATTTATTAATGTCAAGAGGTACTTCTATTAGTTGAGTTAGTTTTAGGAAGTTGATGCTATTTATTAATGTACAAAATGTGCATGTTTTGTAAAATAAAGTTGATTTGATTAATTTATTGATTCATACACATTAAATTTTATCAATTTAAACATTGTATTACATGATGTTTCGAAGACACCTTGACCTAAATCTTTTAAACGGGTTAAATATGAAACATTTAAACAATTTGTCAAAACTTGTCAACGCAATTCAGTGTTGTCTTCCTTTTCAACTAAGTTTTTTCCATTATTATTTTTAATGTATAATAATTAACATGGTTAAAAATGCTGACCACTTCTCTCTAGTTATATTGTTATGATGTTTCTATTGTAAAAGGCACAAAGTCTGCTCAAACCGGTTATAAAAGAGTGATTTTGGTTTATATCTTGCAGACCTGTTTAGAACAGAAATAAAAAAAATGCATACAGTATGGGTATAGATATAGTGAAGAGAAAGAAATGATACAGTAATGTAAAAATAATCTCTTCCAACAAATCTTCTCCAAAGACAATGTAATGTCAAGAAACTCATATAAAAATGGAACTCGTTCAATATGAATATAATTACATTTGATGTTTCACAAAAAGGCGGTGGCAATAGAACAAGCGGGCTAAGGTCAAGTCTTTAAATAATGCAACAATTTTCATAATACTGCACGCAAACAAGCGGTTTTCCGTCCTGTTATTAGTCTGTAAAGTCGCGCGATGTTTGTAACGTCGCCTTTAGGAAGTGCACGGTCAAACATCTGTTCATTTTTACGGTGTAGTGAACCCACAGTTGGTTGCACGAGACGTGATACAGCCCGCGAGAATTTGTACTACATCTGGACAAGATGGCTCTATCTAGTGCAACATGGCGTGGCTTAGTCATTATAATGATATGCAGTAAAATCATTAATGTGGTCTTCATTTCAAATTCAGGCTGTTAAACTGCCCAAGTGTACCACAAATCCTGGCGGGTTGTCTCACGTCTCGTGCAACCAACTGTACATGAAAATCATGGGCAAAGCATGAGCATTCAACTATGGTCTAATTCTTATAATTTGAATATTTTTTGTGAAGGTAGCTGACTAGGGACTTCGGCCCGTTTAAGCCTCTATGAGTATACCTATTAAGCTACTTAATACGCGAAAGACCGAGGTCATCTTGGCAAAGATGACAAAGCGTATGTCGGCCTACAAAAAATGGTTACCAAGAGTTGTTATATAAAATGATACTTTCATTTTTATAGTAGGCATAAATAAAAGTTTTTATCATTGGAAAATAAATTGCTTGATTTCGAGCAATGAGTACGCTAGTTAGTTTTTAATAAATTAATTTAATTGTTTATTATCCTTATTTTGTTGGGCAGTGTGGTGAAAAAACGATGTTCATCATTCACACCCACAGTTTTTTTCTCTTTATCTCATATCCAACCTTTCGTAAAACCGGATTATGCGAAGGAAAAAACACTCCCAGATCAAGTGATTAAAACCACTATTTTTGACCATGAGTTATATTGCCCCCGACTATAGTAGTCCTGGCCCGGGACCACCTGTCGGGAACCCTAGGTTTGTGTTCAGATTTAAACATCGATCAAAGATGTTTTAGCAGAAAACACATCAACAGACTTCTCAAAGAATAGGTAGGTGTATTTTACCCGGGGAATGATTAACACAACTTTAACCTAATGAAGCGTATACGAGAAGCACAACACAAGTAACAGATGATAGCTAATAAGTTATTTCATAATCTTTAATACTGTAGACCTATGAAGGCTAATAGAGACTATTTGGATGTGTTTTTTCAGAAATGAAAACAAAACCGAGAACCATTCACCCCCCTTTTTCAATCCATTTCACCTATACAATTCCTTAGTCAGGACCACGGACTTACACTTCCAGTATTCAAGTAAGTTCAAGTGCAAAAAAATCAGGGCAATTTACAAACAACGTATTGGATGAGAATCTTCCCACGTAAGTGCATATGATAAAATTGAATTACATGCCAATATAATTTGGTTAAAAAAAGAAATTGCCGTATGTCACTTAGTTGCTCCATTGGTTGCAGTTGATGGTTTTCGAGCCAGCACGCATCCTTTAGTCTACAACATACCCAAACCCTTAATAATCAGAGACTTCATGTAGAGCTAAGTAGAATTGCAATACTGATCCACCACTTCTCAGTTGTAATGCACTCCCACTTGATCCCACGCCACGCTTACTTTTTGGTTTAACATTATAAGAAAATTGTGCCCCGCCATCACTCTGTTATCACTCTACCTACCAAATAGCATGGAGAAGTTGGTAAAGGTGGATGTTCTGCTGAGGTAGTCAGCTGATGTCTTGATGTCCAACATGTCTCTTCACTCTACGTCACACTACACATGGTTGTTGCCACTGTTGCCACACTTGCCTACCGAGTGTCGCACATGTCGCGGGTGTCGCGGCCGACAGATAAAGAGCGAGTGTGATGCTCCGGTTGGCTAACACCCCACCCCCGCGAGTGGGCGGGGCTTCCCAAGGGAAAATCAATGACGACCAATCAGCTGGCCGCTTTTCCTCCCTCGCCCCTCCCCTCGCGCCCGGGGCGCCTCCGAAACAGATATTCTTAGATCAGCGGTGTTTGGAGATATTTAATCAAACAATCCTTATTCGACGGTGTCCTTAATCATCCTGTGCTTTGTACCGGTTTTAATTGCACCCTCTCCTTCCAAACTTGCTCTTTGGCCACTCCGAAGATGGTTTTTGTTCGAGTTTTTGTTTCGGATCCTTTTAGTGTGCATGCAAAGTCGTAACTTTGAAAGGACCCTTTGAAAAGTCCTGTCTTTCTTGCTTTCGTTAATTTTATATAAGGGCTTTGAAGTTTCGGTAATGGTGGAACTTTCTTTTAAATAAAGAAAAGCGTAATGTTTGTGTAATATAATGGGAATGTGTTGTTTTAAAATATGCATGGAATGTATCATTACTGGTCTCAATAGTTGCTTTGTGTAAAACAATGGATAAAAATATTATAATTTACTTTAATTTATAATTATTTACATTTTATATTTACAACGGGGTTTTGGTGACGGAATTTATATATCAAGATTTTATTCTTGTACAAAAATATACCAGTGTTTAAAAGCCGAGTTTTGGAGAAAAAATTTCGTTATTGCTATGACTAATCTATTTAGCTATTTAACACGTTCGCTACCACAATGTTAAAAAAAATCGTAACCACAGCCCGCCGCCGCAATTTTGCGGCGGGCGAGTTCTACTGAGAGCCTACCGCCGCATATCTGCGGCGGCTGGGCTCATTAAAATAGACTGCCGCCGCATATCTGCGGCGATGGTTCCATGATACTAAATACGAAATTTCTTCAGTGCGATCTATTTTAATGGTCAGACAGTTTAGGCGCGGTCTACGAGATAGTCCGCCGCATATGTGCGGCGCTTGGTCTGTGGCTAAAACGATCACTGACATCACTAAAATGTTTTACGTACATTTTTATTTAATGTATTTTTGAAAGTAACATTTTTTAACGTATTTGATATATCTTTACACAAATATTCATCAAATCTCTTATATGACACATTGAAAAAAGTTTATTGTGTAAGAAAAATGTATAAACATTTGCATTTTGTAAACTTGTAAAACATCATAATTATACTACGTAAATGAATTGTAAACTACTCTTTTTGTAAACTAAATATTTCAATACAATGTTTTTATGTATAAGCCGTATTTTATTTTTCGCTTTTCAAAGGTTATGACCAAAAATAAGGTTATATTAGTGCCGACGCTAGCATGCGTCACTTAGTCCCTGACCATGCGCCGCAAATGTGCGGCGCTCAAAAAATTGCCAAAAATGAAGAGAAAATTGTATATATTTTTTTATTTAATGAAATTAAGATATTTTGAAGTGTGAAATCTAATTTTGGACGGTTTCTATTCGTGGTCTGTGGCATAAGTCACAGCCACTAGGGCCGGTCTACAGGGAAGTCCATGATTATTTTCGTGCGCTGTGGGATTGGCCGGACCGCCGCATATATGCGGCGGCTGGTAGCGAACGTTTAATTAATAACTTACAGTATAGTAAAGAATGTTAAACTTTAAAAGATAAACCTGCATGTAGCAGAAAAATATCATTATCTATTGTATCCTATAGATTTACTTAAAGATAATTTTACATCAAGATCGTGTTTCTATGGTTTCAAAATTAGTATTTCAGTGGAATTCGATGAACAAAAATGAACTTCCAACCACTAAACCTTCAATTTCAGGCAGAAACCTATCGAATGTATAGGGCCAGTTCTCAGAAGTTAGTGATTTTAAACTAACAAATTTATAGTTCAAAAATAAATTAAAGTTTTTATAGTTTTTTAAATCAATATTACATTGAAGAAATTTAAGTTACTTCGCTCATAATTTTTAATTGTGAACCAGTTGAACACACTGTACAGTGGAGGAAATGCTTGTACCTTGGGTCGGTTCTCTTATTCATAACTCAAAAGTTAGTCATTTTATGGACTTGTTTTCAAGTTTATTGAATAAAACGTGTTGTCAGGACCTTGTGAAATAAATTTAAGAATTTTATTATAATATTTGATTTTTTTAAGTAATTTATAAAAATAATTTAATCATTGTACCTTGGACCACCTTAACTGTAGTTTGGTCCACCCTGCATTGTACCTAGGGCCATCTTGGGGCAAAACTTAGTTTGTCATAGGAAGGTAGAAACATAAAAAAATTAAATAAAAAGTTTATTTAAGATTCAATAAAATTTTATTGTGTATAAGACATCTAAAAAAACCTCGTAAGAAATTATGTATTGTACCTTGGGACGGCCCAAGGTACAAGGTGTGTTTGTGTTGTGACCCATGGTACAATGATGGTAGAAACATTTTTTAGGTTAAGTTATCTCAACAAATAGTTTGTCTAGAAACCAAATTATAGTGTCATATTAAGTCTAAAAAGACCCTCTATGAATCAAGTCATAATAAATTTACTTTAAGAATAATGAAGCCATAACTAAGTACAAAAATATTTACTTTTGCACTGGAAAAACGTGCTTTCACTCATGTCTAGACAACAACTAGGATTAGACCTTGGAGTGTCAGCTGAGAATTGTTCAAACAGGTATGCCACTACACTGCTACCTTAAAAATCGAAATTCCATGCTTGGAGTGGCAAATACCTGGGATGGTTCAAGGTACATTGTGGCCCAAGGTACAAGCATTTCCCCTATAGTACAAGTGCGTACAGTAAAAGTGCATAAACGCTTTATTTTAGACAGCACACAAAAAAGAGACCAGTGTGAATATAAAAAGCCCTTAAAGAGAAGAATGAAGAAGAATATAATAATACTTTATAGAGAAAAAATAAGAAAAATACTTTAGTTAGTAAGAAAATACTTTGAAATAGGAGTAGGTGTAATACGTTTAATTTTTTGTAAAGTATCACAGATTTACTAGATACCGGTAATGAAAAGTTAAAGGTTCAAGGCTTCTGATGACTTTCATTACATTCATTAAGTCAATTTTTCAATTCTTGTTAAAAAGATAAATACACTCAAACATTGTAAAAGAGTCTACAACAATTTGCTTTACTTGCTTTATTTACCTTTTTGTTCTTGGATAATTTTAATTAGATAAATCAATCAACTTAAGTTAATGAAAACATATCTATTCGAGGATGAAATTAGTCCCTACCCTTTTAAAATACCTTTCCATTAAAGCCACGAATTAGTGAAAGTGCCTATTATTAGTTAATGTAAAATAATCGAGTAAATAATACAATATAAAAATATTTAATAAAATTAACTGCTCTCTGATTTCATAGGAAAAAACATTTCTTTTAAAACATTTTCAGAAAAAAAATTAATTTATTTAGAATTGTGTCTTTTATCCTAAAGTAAGCACTGTTTTCACGGCCAAAAATTTTTCGCCATGGGATTATTTAATTTTTGGTTTTATTGTTTTTTTTTATGGGGTTTTAGCTACAGGAAGTCAATTGGAGATTTTTCCATGCACGACTGTAAAAACCACAGTTACAGCCCCTCGAAGTGATGCTGAGTGCATGTTATTCTTGTGAACTTTTTTGCGGTTATTTTAATTGAAGAAACGTCAGCTGACGAACTGTGTGTTACATTTTATGGCTTCACAAATTTATACCAAAGTGTGGCAAACTATGGCTTGATGTGTGAGCGGAGCGAACGAGCTTTGTCTTGAAACGTAGAATGACAAGTTACAGTTTGCCCGAACTTTACAAGATATGTTAAATACGTCCCCTCCCCTCCCAAAAATCTCAGCCCCTCAGCTACTGTTGTACAAAAAATAACAATTCCTCCGATCTTTAAGAGTAAACTTTGAAAAATGTATTAAGTTTATATCAACAACATGGCTTAAGAAGATGATAAGTATTAAACTAAATGAAAAATAAATAATTCACAAAAAACTGAACAACGGATGGATTTAAAAGAATCTGTCTTCAATACATATTTAATACACGACACAGTGTTTTTGCAAAAAAAAAGAAAAAAAAACAACTCCTAAAAATTTCAATCGATTTGAATATATTATTGTGTCAATGAGCTTGACTGAAGTTTCAGATCTAAGAGCTTTAAAGAGTAGTTAAACACAGTGCACAGGCAAAAGCGAGGATGCATTGGTAAACTAACTGTTTTAAGAGCGCAAATAGAAACATTATTTGTAGGAAGTTATACTTTTTACCCATATCCCAAGTAAAGTCTTCGATTCCAAACAGGTACACTAGTAAATAGGCTATATATTTTTGTTCATGTCTCTTGCTGAAAACTTCAACAGCCGTTACAATCAGAATGACAAAAGCGCAACACAGCGGGTACCGAGCACCACTCGAGTGTTTGCGCGTGTATCGGTGATCAAGCACCGCGGCCGTGCCACCACCGCCGCCGTGTGCGTGCGTGTAAACGTGCGTGTGCGGGCGGCCGTGGCCGTGCGAACCCATTGATACTGTACTCGCTCCGCGACCCTCCACAAGCACCATTACGGCTTTATATCTCTATTTTGAAAACACGCTGGTCCCCGTTGTTCCCACGTTGCACGCGTCGCACGTTTCGCACGCGTGCAATGATTAATGACCTGCGCTGGGAGACAATTAAGAGTCATTCGCGATAAAGGTTGTTTGCGCTGGACGTTCACGAGTGGGTGAGCGCCGAAGGTTTGAAGCAGAGTTTATGATGGTGGAAAATGTATTCCCATTAGGCGAGATAAACATTGTTGGGAGTGATGATTGGGAGAAAAACAATCATTGGGAGCCTTCACTGTTACTGTTGTGAATTCCCAAATTGCACCAGACAAGCGTACTGTCATAATAGGCCTACACTAATCTTGTACCCATGATTAATTTAAAATACGTCTTAAAATAATTCAATCTAATACTAAACAAAATTGAATTCGTTCGAATGGAAGTTACAGTTTGACAGTTACGCGCTCTCGCCTTGTAGATGAAATTAATGAACACAAAAAATTGTTCCGGGCTCCATTAGGGCTTCATTCCACTTGCTTTGAAATGTCTTTTGGATGCATGTATTTTTTTGTCTTATAAATTGATAACTTAAAAAAAAACCATTTAACTCAATGTTGAACCCATCTATTATTCACACTATTTACACTTTTGAGTTTAAATTTGTGTTTTAAAATGCTAACGGTAATTTGTTAATACAAAACCGGTACAGTAAATCCTTTTAGATTAAATGTTATTTGGAAAGGTACCGTAATGTACTAAGAAAAATTCTGGTTTTTCTGTTGCCTTTAAGTTGAAGTTTGGGTAGGCACGCAGTGTTTTAGCAACGGAGAGTGAATAACATGTAATATGATGTTGATTGCATGATATTACTTTAAACTTCTTCGACATGCAGGCCTATGGTGGTCTTCGAGGAAGAACTTTGTGATGTAACTACATGGTAAATAGCTGATTCCGTTTTCCACCAACGGAAAATTCGGGTGCTGTAGGGTAAAAGAGGAGTTGATATGCTTCAACAGCTATATTTTGTATAGTAGGTTAGTAAATTTCATCCTGAAAGTAACAATGAAGGGGGTACAAGATACAACCATACAACAATCATACAATTTATGAAGAGCGAGACACACATACAGTAGCGCAGTCGGTGCTGTGCAAGTCGTCGCGTCACAGCGCGGCGCGGCGGCGTCAAATTCAGCTGATTGAATCACGGGAGCCGCCGCCGAACACCTCATTTCCGCCGCCGGCTGTTAGTTGTGAATTAAACAGACATTAAAAAATCACTCACAAAAATACCGCCTCCCGGCTGTCATAATAAACTTGCTAAACCAATTTTAAGAGTTCTCTCCGTTTCCTGCTGAGTTCCCATTACAACTAATCAGATTCCCGTCGTGTTTCCGAGCGTGGTTGCATGATTTGTTTGCGGGATCGTGTTCTGGCAGCACTGATTGGAATTGAAAATATATATTTTTACACATACTTTATAAATGTAAGTAGAGCTGTAAGACACTCGACCTTCAGGGTCTTTAGCAAGAGATTGTACTAATATTATTATGTCAGAAAATTTATTTTTTCATACGAATATTTGACAGATCAAATAAACAATTTTATCGAGTTATTTAAGGATTTAATTTTTTATGAGTGCATAAGTGATACTACTTGACACTATAAAAACGGACCCGTCAAATCGACTTTAAACCACAAATCTACATATCCGACTGACCTCTAAAGCAAAGCAAACACAGTGTTTCATAAATAATATGCAGCTTGAGTGTATTGTATTTTTATAGCAGTGCCGGCGCCACAACCGGTAAAATCTTTGCGGTAATCCACGAAATCTTGGGTGGAGCTTACAAAATCAGCTTATCTCACAACGAATGTACAACTGAACTGTGGCAGTACTCCTCGGCAGGAGTGTAGCAACGATAACAGGAGTTTCATCTCATCTCGAAACGTGTGTGCAACTGAACTGTGGCAGTACTCCTCGGCAGGAGTGTAGCAACGATAACAGGAGTTTCAGCTCATCTCGCACCGTGTGTACAACTCAACTGTGGCAGTACTCCTCGGCAGGAGTGTAGCAACGATAACAGGAGTTTCATCTCATCTCGCACCGTGTGTACAACTCAACTGTGGCAGTACTCCTCGGCAGGAGTGTAGCAACGATAACAGGAGTTTCAGCTCATCTCGCACCGTGTGTACAACTCAACTGTGGCAGTACTCCTCGGCAGGAGTGTAGCAACGATAACAGGAGTTTCATCTCATCTCGCACCGTGTGTACAACTCAACTGCGGCAGTACTCCTCGGCAGGAGTGTAGCAACGATAACAGGAGTTTCAGCTCATCTCGCACCGTGTGTACAACTCAACTGCGGCAGTACTCCTCGGCAGGAGTGTAGCAACGATAACAGGAGTTTCAGCTCATCTCGCACCGTGTGTACAACTCAACTGTGGCAGTACTCCTCGGCAGGAGTGTAGCAACGATAACAGGAGTTTCAGCTCATCTCGCACCGTGTGTACAACTCAACTGTGGCAGTACTCCTCGGCAGGAGTGTAGCAACGATAACAGGAGTTTCATCTCATCTCGCACCGTGTGTACAACTCAACTGTGGCAGTACTCCTCGGCAGGAGTGTAGCAACGATAACAGGAGTTTCAGCTCATCTCGCACCGTGTGTACAACTCAACTGTGGCAGTACTCCTCGGCAGGAGTGTAGCAACGATAACAGGAGTTTCATCTCATCTCGCACCGTGAGTACAACTCAACTGTGGCAGTACTCCTCGGCAGGAGTGTAGCTACGATAACAGGAGTTTCAGCTCATCTCGCACCGTGTGTACAACTCAACTGTGGCAGTACTCCTCGGCAGGAGTGTAGCAACGATAACAGGAGTTTCAGCTCATCTCGCACCGTGTGTACAACTCAACTGTGGCAGTACTCCTCGGCAGGAGTGTAGCAACGATAACAGGAGTTTCATCTCATCTCGCACCGTGTGTACAACTCAACTGTGGCAGTACTCCTCGGCAGGAGTGTAGCAACGATAACAGGAGTTTCATCTCATCTCGCACCGTGTGTACAACTCAACTGTGGCAGTACTCCTCGGCAGGAGTGTAGCAACGATAACAGGAGTTTCAGCTCATCTCGCACCGTGTGTACAACTCAACTGTGACAGTACTCCTCGGCAAGAGTGTAGCAACGATAACAGGAGTTTCATCTCATCTCGCACCGTGTGTACAACTCAACTGTGGCAGTACTCCTCGGCAGGAGTGTAGCAACGATAACAGGAGTTTCAGCTCATCTCGCACCGTGTGTACAACTCAACTGTGGCAGTACTCCTCGGCAGGAGTGTAGCAACGATAACAGGAGTTTCATCTCATCTCGCACCGTGTGTACAACTCAACTGTGGCAGTACTCCTCGGCAGGAGTGTAGCAACGATAACAGGAGTTTCAGCTCATCTCGCACCGTGTGTACAACTCAACTGTGGCAGTACTCCTCGGCAGGAGTGTAGCAACGATAACAGGAGTTTCAGCTCATCTCGCACCGTGTGTACAACTCAACTGTGGCAGTACTCCTCGGCAGGAGTGTAGCAACGATAACAGGAGTTTCATCTCATCTCGCACCGTGTGTACAACTCAACTGTGGCAGTACTCCTCGGCAGGAGTGTAGCAACGATAACAGGAGTTTAAGCTCATCTCGCACCGTGTGTACAACTCAACTGTGGCAGTACTCCTCGGCAGGAGTGTAGCAACGATAACAGGAGTTTAAGCTCATCTCGCACCGTGTGTACAACTCAACTGTGGCAGTACTCCTCGGCAGGAGTGTAGCAACGATAACAGGAGTTTCAGCTCATCTCGCACCGTGTGTACAACTCAACTGTGGCAGTACTCCTCGGCAGGAGTGTAGCAACGATAACAGGAGTTTCAGCTCATCTCGCACCGTGTGTACAACTCAACTGTGGCAGTACTCCTCGGCAGGAGTGTAGCAACGATAACAGGAGTTTCATCTCATCTCGCACCGTGTGTACAACTCAACTGTGGCAGTACTCCTTGGCAGGAGTGTAGCTACGATAACAGGAGTTTCAGCTCATCTCGCACCGTGTGTACATCTCAACTGTGGAAGTATTCCTCGGCAGGAGTGTAGCAACGATAACAGGAGTTTCATCTCATCTCGCACCGTGTGTACAACTGAACTGTGGAAGTACTCCTCGGCAGGAGTGTAGCAACGATAACAGGAGTTTCATCTCATCTCGCACCGTGTGTACAACTCAACTGTGGCAGTACTCCTCGGCAGGAGTGTAGCAACGATAACAGGAGTTTCATCTCATCTCGCACCGTGTGTACAACTCAACTGTGGCAGTACTCCTCGGCAGGAGTGTAGCAACGATAACAGGAGTTTCAGCTCATCTCGCACCGTGCGTACAACTCAACTGTGGCAGTACTCCTCGGCAGGAGTGTAGCAACGATAACAGGAGTTTCAGCTCATCTCGCACCGTGTGTACAACTCTACTGTGGCAGTACTCCTCGGCAGGAGTGTAGCAACGATAACATGAGTTTCATCTCATCTCGCACCGTGTGTACAACTCAACTGTGGCAGTACTCCTCGGCAGGAGTGTAGCAACGATAACAGGAGTTTCATCTTATCTCGCACCGTGTGTACAACTCAACTGTGGCAGTACTCCTCGGCAGGAGTGTAGCAACGATAACAGGAGTTTCAGCTCATCTCGCACCGTGTGTACAACTCAACTGTGGCAGTACTCCTCGGCAGGAGTGTAGCAACGATAACAGGAGTTTCATCTCATCTCGCACCGTGTGTACAACTCAACTGTGGCAGTACTCCTCGGCAGGAGTGTAGCAACGATAACAGGAGTTTCATCTCATCTCGCACCGTGTGTGCAACTGAACTGTGGCAGTACTCCTCGGCAGGAGTGTAGCAACGATAACAGGAGTTTCAGCTCATCTCGCACCGTGTGTACAACTCAACTGTGGCAGTACTCCTCGGCAGGAGTGTAGCAACGATAACAGGAGTTTCATCTCATCTCGCACCGTGTGTACAACTCAACTGTGGCAGTACTCCTCGGCAGGAGTGTAGCAACGATAACAGGAGTTTCATCTCATCTCGCACCGTGTGTACAACTCAACTGTGGCAGTACTCCTCGGCAGGAGTGTAGCAACGATAACAGGAGTTTCATCTCATCTCGCACCGCGTGTACAACTCAACTGTGGAAGTACTCCTCGGCAGGAGTGTAGCAACGATAACAGGAGTTTCATCTCATCTCGCACCGTGTGTACAACTCAACTGTGGCAGTACTCCTCGGCAGGAGTGTAGCAACGATAACAGGAGTTTCAGCTCATCTCGCACCGTGTGTACAACTCAACTGTGGCAGTACTCCTCGGCAGGAGTGTAGCAACGATAACAGGAGTTTCATCTCATCTCGCACCGTGTGTACAACTCAACTGTGGCAGTACTCCTCGGCAGGAGTGTAGCAACGATAACAGGAGTTTCAGCTCATCTCGCACCGTGTGTACAACTCAACTGTGGCAGTACTCCTCGGCAGGAGTGTAGCAACGATAACAGGAGTTTCATCTCATCTCGCACCGTGTGTACAACTCAACTGTGGCAGTACTCCTCGGCAGGAGTGTAGCAACGATAACAGGAGTTTCAGCTCATCTCGCACCGTGTGTACAACTCAACTGTGGCAGTACTCCTCGGCAGGAGTGTAGCAACGATAACAGGAGTTTCAGCTCATCTCGCACCTTGTGTACAACTCAACTGTGGCAGTACTCCTCGGCAGGAGTGTAGCAACGATAACAGGAGTTTCATCTCATCTCGCACCGTGTGTACAACTCAACTGTGGCAGTACTCCTCGGCAGGAGTGTAGCTACGATAACAGGAGTTTCAGCTCATCTCGCACCGTGTGTACAACTCAACTATGGCAGTACTCCTCGGCAGGAGTGTAGCAACGATAACAGGAGTTGCAGCTCATCTCGCACCGTGTGTACAACTCAACTGTGGCAGTACTCCTCGGCAGGAGTGTAGCAACGATAACAGGAGTTTCATCTCATCTCGCACCGTGTGTACAACTCAACTGTGGCAGTACTCCTCGGCAGGAGTGTAGCAACGATAACAGGAGTTTCATCTCATCTCGCACCGTGTGTACAACTCAACTGTGGCAGTACTCCTCGGCAGGAGTGTAGCAACGATAACAGGAGTTTCATCTCATCTCGCACCGTGTGTACAACTCAACTGTGGCAGTACTCCTCGGCAGGAGTGTAGCAACGATAACAGGAGTTTCAGCTCATCTCGCACCGTGTGTACAACTCAACTGTGACAGTACTCCTCGGCAAGAGTGTAGCAACGATAACAGGAGTTTCATCTCATCTCGCACCGTGTGTACAACTCAACTGTGGCAGTACTCATCAGCAGGAGTGTAGCAACGATAACAGGAGTTTCAGCTCATCTCGCACCGTGTGTACAACTCAACTGTGGCAGTACTCCTCGGCAGGAGTGTAGCAACGATAACAGGAGTTTCATCTCATCTCGCACCGTGTGTACAACTCAACTGTGGCAGTACTCCTCGGCAGGAGTGTAGCAACGATAACAGGAGTTTCAGCTCATCTCGCACCGTGTGTACAACTCAACTGTGGCAGTACTCCTCGGCAGGAGTGTAGCAACGATAACAGGAGTTTCAGCTCATCTCGCACCGTGTGTACAACTCAACTGTGGCAGTACTCCTCGGCAGGAGTGTAGCAACGATAACAGGAGTTTCATCTCATCTCGCACCGTGTGTACAACTCAACTGTGGCAGTACTCCTCGGCAGGAGTGTAGCTACGATAACATTAGTTTCAGCTCATCTCGCACCGTGTGTACAACTCAACTGTGGCAGTACTCCTCGGCAGGAGTGTAGCAACGATAACAGGAGTTTCATCTCATCTCGCACCGTGTGTACAACTCAACTGTGGCAGTACTCCTCGGCAGGAGTGTAGCAACGATAACAGGAGTTTCAGCTCATCTCGCACCGTGTGTACAACTCAACTGTGGCAGTACTCCTCGGCAGGAGTGTAGCAACGATAACAGGAGTTTCAGCTCATCTCGCACCGTGTGTACAACTCAACTGTGGCAGTACTCCTCGGCAGGAGTGTAGCAACGATAACAGGAGTTTCATCTCATCTCGCACCGTGTGTACAACTCAACTGTGGCAGTACTCCTCGGCAGGAGTGTAGCTACGATAACAGGAGTTTCAGCTCATCTCGCACCGTGTGTACAACTCAACTGTGGCAGTACTCCTCGGCAGGAGTGTAGCAACGATAACAGGAGTTTCATCTCATCTCGCACCGTGAGTGGAACTGAACTGTGGCAGTACTCCTCGGCAGGCGTGTAGCAACGATAACAGGAGTTTCAGCTCATCTCGCACCGTGTGTACAACTCAACTGTGGCAGTACTCCTCGGCAGGAGTGTAGCAACGATAACAGGAGTTTCAGCTCATCTCGCACCGTGTGTAAAACTCAACTGTGGCAGTACTCCTCGGCAGGAGTGTAGCAACGATAACAGGAGTTTCATCTCATCTCGCACCGTGTGTACAACTCAACTGTGGCAGTACTCCTCGGCAGGAGTGTAGCAACGATAACAGGAGTTTCATCTCATCTCGCACCGTGTGTACAACTCAACTGTGGCAGTACTCCTCGGCAGGAGTGTAGCAACGATAACAGGAGTTTCAGCTCATCTCGCACCGTGTGTACAACTCAACTGTGGCAGTACTCCTCGGCAGGAGTGTAGCAACGATAACAGGAGTTTCAGCTCATCTCGCACCGTGTGTACAACTCAACTGTGGCAGTACTCCTCGGCAGGAGTGTAGCAACGATAACAGGAGTTTCATCTCATCTCGCACCGTGTGTACTCAACTGTGGCAGTACTCCTCGGCAGAAGTGTAGCAACGATAACAGGAGTTTCAGCTCATCTCGCACCGTGTGTACAACTCAACTGTGGCAGTACTCCTCGGCAGGAGTGTAGCAACGATAACAGGAGTTTCAGCTCATCTTGCACCGTGTGTACAACTCAACTGTGGCAGTACTCCTCGGCAGGAGTGTAGCAACGATAACAGGAGTTTCATCTCATCTCGCACCGTGTGTACAACTCAACTGTGGCAGTACTCCTCGGCAGGAGTGTAGCAACGATAACAGGAGTTTCAGCTCATCTCGCACCGTGTGTACAACTCAACTGTGGCAGTACTTCTCGGCAGGAGTTATGACGTATTTTCCGGGTCCGTGGAAAATATCGTCACACGCTCGCCAGAAGGGCGGTTGCCGGATAGCTAGCCTAGCTGGGTTCAATTCCAGGGGTCGTTTATAAAGCAATTTGATCAATCCTACAAAATTGAACATATGGCTCAGACTGGTGGCAAATGAGGAAGCGTCCTCAACAAACAAGCCGAATCATCATAGCCATATATGTTCATTATCCTGATCCTCGAAGTCGCGAATTTTCCCTCCCGTTCACGAAATGGAAACGAAATGAACGCGATAGGTGTGCTGTGGGCGAACCACAGTTGGGGAAATCGGAAGGCTGTGGGCGAACCACAGGAAAGGATGCTAGTCGTGGGAAAGGGAAGCAAGCGTAAATCGTATGTTAAGTTAACACTCATACAACCAACTTAAATAAAATACCATGCAACCAGCTTCCTTTCTATATTACTACCTACGTATAACCAACAGTTTCGGAGTGGGAAGTGCTGTGGGCGAACTACAGAAAAGGATCGGGACGCTGTGGGCGAACCACAGTGCTGCGGGCGAACCACAGTAAAGGATCGGAAAGCTGCGGGCGAACCACAGGCTGTGGGCGAACCACAGAAAAGGATCGGGACGCTGTGGGCGAACCACAGTGCTGCGGGCGAACCACAGTGAAGGATCGGAAAGCTGCGGGCGAACCACAGTAAAGGATCGGAAAGCTGCGGGCGAACCACAGGCTGTGGGCGAACCACAGTTAAGGATCGGAAAGCTGTGGGCGAACCACAGTGCTGCGGCGAACCACAGTAAAGGATCGGAAAGCTGCGGGCGAACCACAGGCTGTGGGCGAACCACAGTTAAGGATCGGAAAGCTGCGGGCGAACCACAGGCTGTGGGCGAACCACAGTTAAGGATCGGAATGCTGTGGGCGAACCACAGGAAAGGAAACAAAGTAGAATTTATGCAAGCCTATGGAAGCTGGTAACTAAATAATATTAATTTTAACTAATTGCAATTTAAGTATAAAGCAGCTGAAATAAATGTACGTGGATGTCAAAACAACAAATTATATCACAATCTGCCTTAAAACCTTGGCAGAAAATCGTCAAAGTGTTCGGAATGTATTAGCGATAGAAGAATGAAAAATAAACTAAATCACACTCAAGAGATTAAATGAAACTCAAATTTAAACTCAAATAAAATCAATATATCTTCTTATAAAATCAACTAAAAACAACCTGTAATAAAATAAAAACCTTCCTCAGGTTTCGGTACGAAAGGGGGTTTTGAGTAGAATTGCTTCTAAGTCAAATAAGTTTATAACCTCAATCAATTACTTTGAAGATCGATTAAATTAATGTAATTAGGAAATCGAATTCAACGGCAATACAGTTATGTAGTTGGCAAATCGAATTTAGCTTTAACTATAAATCGTTAAACAAGTCGCAAATAAAGTCGAGAATAATCTAAGTTCGTATGGGAGTCGAGAACACTAATAGGACAGGGTCGATCCCTACCTTGTGTGCAGGTCCGTCTACCTCCGTGGCTAGCGAAGCGAGAGACTGACTGTCGAAGTGAGCCGGTCCCGGGAGCGGGAAGGCGGCGGAGAGGGGGAACTGCTTGTGCGCAGGTCCACTCGGGCATGCGCCGGAGCGCTTGCCTCTCGGCCAATGGCGGCCGCTGAGCCAAACCCCGGCGGGAAATTCGAATTGCAATATTTGCCGTTTTAATTTAAACCCTTTTTAGCGGTTTTAAACTAAATAAAAACAAGTGAAAATTTAACACGTTACACCCCCCTCTTAGTTCAGCTGACAAAAGAAAAACCTGAAAAAAGAAAAGAGGTCTTATTTACATTTTTGATTGTTGATAGGAATGTTGTGGGCGTACCACAAATCGGGACGTTTTAGGGAAAGGAGAGTATTAGATGCGTTGGGTATAAGGCTTT
>CM061531.1:243690818-243885167 GCA_030545055.2 Neoaliturus tenellus | reverse complement strand
ATATTGCAACTGTGTAATAAGGTTATTATTGGCATTTATTTTACTTTTTAACTGTTAAACATCCTAAATTGATTTATTATTTTAATTTTATCATTCTACCACGTATATTGTTACTTAAAATAATTATTATCCCTTCAATTTTATCCTCAAAACTACATTTCATTGATGGTAGACTAGGCAGCCACTGTTATCTAGGCTAGGTCTCTTATCATAGCATTATATTTATTATTTTTGGGAGTAAGTGATTGATGGAAAAGCCATCAAATCCTCAACAAGAGTGTCTGACAGAGCATCCAAATCAATTCTCTATTCAAAAATTATCAAGGTGAGTTAATAGTCTTAGTTTGCTTGAGAGCCTGTTTTGTTATTACAGCTTCTCAGTTAGGCCCTACCAACCTTATTTGTTTAAAGGCCGGATTTCACCAAACTTTTTTAACGGAGGTTTAGCTTAACCGTCCGTTAACACTAACTGACGGTTAAACAATTCTTAACTGTCGGTTATCCAAATGTAGGCCTGTTGACCGACAGAATGCGCTGTTTAAAAACACACATAAAACAAGATTACAATATCCTTCCTTTATCAGAGAAACAAAAATCATATGATTCTAGTTTGATAATTTATAAACCACTTGGGATTTCTTTACTAGTGCAACAGCTGCATATGTAGTGTCCAATATTACAATTTTAATAGGAAATATAAACAAAACCTTCGAAGTATTTTGATTTGTCATTGACGATTCTATAGCAAGTTTGATTATTTATATCGCGCCTTTCTATATATTTCTGTATTTTTAAATTGTTTTATGCTATATAAAATATTATTTCATATATTTTCAAGCTTTATATCCTTATTTGTTTTCCTATTTATGAGCATGCAAGAATCTGAATGTAAGAAAAGGAAGAGCCAACCCCTTCACGCCGCAACTGATTTGAATTGGTTTTAAATTAATGTAAATTCCCTGTCAAAACAATATTCGAGTGCATCATATACTCATGTATAGTTCGATTGTACTTGGAGCAAGGGAATAATTCGACATATAATAGCGAAATTAGGGCTAATGCTCTCTAACAATTTGAACTACTCATAGTACAGCTGTTGCAGACCACTCACCCTCTCCACGCCTGGGCCGATCCGACCTCTGCGGCGTTTGAATTTAAATTTGAATTGAAGTTATTGACTGCAAAAAGAAGCAACAAGTCTGATTAAGACCCAAACCCATTCCGCGAAAAATTGCTCTTGGGACCAGGCATCTTACAAGCAGAAAGATGCCGGTCCTCAAAGAGAGTAAATCTGTTGGGTTGCCCTTGCAAAAAAAAAAAGGATCAACACCCTCCAAGTATTAACGGAACATGCAAAGAAGGAGCACAATATCACAAAGAGAACCATCCTTCTAAAAGAGAAGCAAGAGGTATATAAAAATGAAGAGGAAAACTTTAGAACAGAAAATTTAAAAGAGCAGCTAATAAAACCTGGGATGGTTCAATTTAATTTAACAAATCGAACCAAATATTATTTATTTATTTAATGTTATTTAATAAATTGTTTTTTTTATTTTTTATGAATATATTGATTTTATTAATAATATGATTGTATTAAGAGTACATAGTTTTGTTCACATGTTTTTATTACAAATATCCTTGAAAACGAAATCATTGCATTTTCGTCATCTCCCTGTTTGGCAAATTCATTACAGCATTCACTATCACTATCACTATTTTCAGTCAGGGACTCACATAGTGGGTATTTTAACCTGAATATGAATGAGAGATGAGTGTAGGATGATTCTCACGCCCATTCTTCATATTCGGGATTGACAAATACATAATATGAAATTAGTTTTGAATCACAAACAGTAATAATATTGAACGTAATTATTATTGGGATACTGGTTCCGAGGAATAAAACTGTACAAAAATAGTATACAGGGCCCCTAATATAGGGGCCCCTCTAATATAGGGTTGGATTTCAATTTATGTTGACCACATATCGTAAGCTCTCTTGTACAAGAACCGCACGCACTACGATAAATTCGTGATGCACAATGCTCTTTCCAAATAAATTTTCTATTTTCAAGCACAATAAAGTCCTTTTTATGGTTAGTAAAGCGCGTCAATAGAACCTTGTTTATTAATAAATATTTAACTCAATTCGTTTTATAAAAACTTAAAAAAATAAACAGCGGACGCGGTTTTTTGCCAAAAATGTAATTGAAACAACACATAGGAATAGTTGATGTGGTGCTAAACCAACGTTAAAATTGTTAACTGGCCAAATTTGGCCAGTTAAAAACGTTTAACTGGAGTTAAGAAAGTATTGTTGAGTGCATATATTTACATGGTAGTCTGGTGATATTTAACTTTATCATATGTTCTTTGTTTACAAAAATGTAAACTCCGGTTAGCACTCCGGTTAGCACTCCGGTTAGCACTGAACAATTGTTACGTTAAACTGCGTTTGCTGATTCTACCCAGTTAAAATATTTTTGCCAATATTTATCAAGGATTTACAGTAACCTTTATTTATGAATTAGGTTTTTTAAATCCATGGTATATATATTGAATTAATTTAATTAAAATGCATATTGCGGTAAAAGTAGGCCTATACGGCACATTATTATACCTTTTTTGGGGTCAATAAAAAATTTATTTTATAGGAATATGAACGTTTTTCAACAGAATCTTGGCCTTTTAATGTATGGAATGTATGGAGAATAACTTTTCTACACTGAAGCCGACGATTCAGTAAGTGTAGTTTCGGTGTTTTTTGTTATTAACCATTAAATTTCAATATTACATTGCAAATTATTTTTTGTCTGTTAAGTTATTGCGGCATATCATTGTAGGCAAATGTAGGCCGTGGAAGCCTATTTATGAGACTGATAGGGTTGTATCCAAAATAATGTGATTAAATATGAGAAAAACATAGCAAGAATCAAAACTTTTTAAATACTATTGCAGCAGTGTAGACCCTACTTACTACTCTGACAACGTTGTTCTAATTTGGCATGTAAAAATAAAGTTATAGGCTCGCTAAAAAGAATCAATAAATGATTCCTTTTTTTAAATTAGGTACAGTTTTAAAATAGCTTTAATTTAAATCGCCTGTACACACATAAGATTTATCGTAAGTTTTTAACACAAAACTACCGACCTATCTGAAGTACGGTAAATTCAAGTTGATTTTCGATAGATTTAAGAATTGTTAATGTCGAACACTTGGATAGCATAAACATTGTAATAAAATCAATATCTTCAAGATCAGTCAGTATCCATCTAGTCGGCGAACTACAAACTCATCATCAACATTTTCTTCACATGCAAATTCAATTGTTTTTCTTCTCGCGTTCGATCTTTGCATTGCATCATCAGTATATTTATAGAAAATAAAAATGAGAATAAATTTTAAGCTAAATTAAGTCAGATATCAACTATCAACTTGGTGCTCTTTAGGTTTCGCTTTCCATAAATCAGTTTAACCTTAAACAAAGTTGACTATATTTTAAATTATTAATTGTATATTTAATTTAAATAATAGGCTAGTGTTTAGTAATAAAACTACAGTAGGGCCTAGACACAAAAATAAGATAAACGTGTTTCGGGAAAGCCCCTTAAAAGCTCGTCTACACGGGCGTTTTGGGCACACCGGAAAAACGCGCGTCGACTGGATGAATTGGATTTTAATGGCCATGTCTATACGAGCGACTTTGTTGCACGCATTTTTACATTTATTTAGAATTCCGTATATCCAAATCGGGCGTTTGTTTAAATCGGAACGGCGCGTCTAAAAACGCCTGTATAGACGGGTCTTAAAGTTATAATATGATTCTTCACATATAAACACAACAAAAGTAACTACAAAATCCGCTTGTAGCAGCACCTACTAACCTTCGTTAGTTGCTAACCGACGGTTAACAAAACTGCTAACTTTGAATTCGTCGGTTAGAGCTAACAACGTCGCTAACGGAGGTTTAAAGTTTGGTGAAATCCGGCCTAAGTTAACTTGTGGAACACTGGGCATAGGCCTGCCACTGACACGTTAGCTTGAAACATAAAATTGTGCTGTGCATCTAGATCCTAAACTCTATTTGGTTAAATCATAATGATAAATTTTGGGAGACTTTATTTCGGTCTTCAAACGGTTCAGAGGGTTACTAACCCAAGATGGGTAGGGCCTACCTCAATTATTTTACTTTCACAAATTTTACGCACAGGCCTAAGTTAGGATACAGATAATTCCATATAATTTCCGCAGGATCATTGAACCCTTGCTAGACCTAGCCTTGTCAGCAGTGCTTTTGGCTTTTATGTTAGTGTTGGTTAAAGTTTGTTAGATTCCATCATTAGGCCTATCAGTGTTTGCAATTACACATTATCCCATTATTTGTTCCTCTCACACAGTCAATTCCCTCTTTACGGCCAACGACAAAGCTGTTGTAAATAATAATATAACTTAGGCTAATGGTAATAGGCTCTGCTCTTTATTAAAAGTTATTGAAGATATTTTATTAAAACTCTGAGACCTAAGCTACAATTATGTGTTCAAAAATAAGAAGGCAGGGCACTTTTTATAAGTTTTATGTAGGCCTATGCAATTATTTCTAATAGAAAATCAACTTAAAAGAATTTCAGAAATTGGAAGAAGTGTTGAGTTATTCTATAAATATTTTGTCAAAAATGCGCTATTTTTCTGTTGAATATTTAGTTGTTCAGTTTAAAATCCCAAAAGACAGCCATCCCTACGCAATTTTCCACATTAAATGCATCTCAGCCTAGTAGGCCTACAGCCTTGACACTGGCTCTTAGCATTTGTACAGTACATGTTGGCCTATTGCATTTTTAGAGATTAAGTATGAAAGTTTAACTAAATTTATAATAATCTATTTGTGGTTTCTTGTATCTTTGTTTTTAACTTCTTTCATTTTAGAATCTGTGTTTTATACATCAGATACCGTGTGTACATTACATTTACACTCTCTGTGGTGCTTGTAGTTATTCTAAGGTGAATTTGATGTAAGAATTTTAGTGTAGTGGATCAGATGATACTGTACAGTTTTATTATTATTTGTCTTATTGTTGCCTCTTAGAGGTTGGAAACTTATTAAGTACGGTAGGCCTAACAAGTTTTCTAAGGAGTTTTTATTTTATTTTTAGATTTCAAATTGGACTCTTGGAGCATGAAGCGCTTGTGTTGTTTCTTCCGTGAAAATATACCAAGGCCATCTTCTGCTGCAGAGGAGAGGTAAGAAAAACAAATCTGCTAACGGGAAAAATGTCACTGTCCCACAAAGAGATAAGGAACATTGAAACATTGCCTTCTTTTGCCATAAAATATGAACCAAGCTGGTTCTATCTATGAGTTTAAGTATGTATTGAGTTATGCTACAAAACAGTGAGTTTAAATTCCTTTTAAAGATCCATTTTTCTAGTCCTCATAAAAGAGCCAAGGAAAGAGCTTTAATTGATACATTTGAGTTTAAAACAAATTTAATCCAAGTATTTAAAGGAACAAACTGCACTGTTTAAAATGTTATAGTTCTTACCACGTGGAAAGCTAGAAAACACATTGAAAATATCAAACACCTGCATTTTGCTGGCTCTTACTAGATTTCTAAATAGCCTTGTTAGAAAGAACATATTACCTTTTTCATAGAGATTACCAGGTTAACCGAGCCTTGCTTATTTGTTTGAATTCACTTTTGTTACAGTGTCATGGTAATAAAGCTATTAAATTTCTACCACAAAGCTAATACTAAAGCTATTAAATTTACTATACCTCTTCACAGTTAACAGCTGTTTCATAAGGACTGCTTAACATTAATGTTCCTTCATTTTTGTATACCGCACCTTTCGATGTAATTTCGTTACAGTACACTCTCGTTCATCGGAACTAATGTGGCGGATGGCCGGTTCAGATGTCAAAAAATTCCGATGAAGCGGAGTCCGTCGTGAGTCATCATTTCCGCCCGTACGGTGACATATCGTGATTGTATTCACTCTTGTTTTTAAGATAACACAAGAGATTTTATGAAAATAAGGCACTCAAACTTTGAACATGGTAACAATGAACCTATAGGGATAAAAACAACGCAGGAAATAAAGATCCAAAATCTTTATTCTCATAGTCCATATTCATATTCCAGTAGTCAACTGACTTCCACGTAACACAGGTGCAGTCGTGACGCGAGACAGACTGAATGAAAGTTTGGGAAGCGGTCGAAGCGGATGTATTGTTCACTTCCTGCCCCCTTCCTCTTTCTATTTTTTGTGCGAATACCCCACGGCCTCGTAAATCACATCGATCGGTACAGATTATGGAAAACGCCTGATGACTTTTGATGCAAAATGTGATACTTCACTGTTGTGCGGATAGAACAAATGGAAATTGAAGGCGCTAAAACGGAAAAATTATTAATTTCGTAAGAAAAAAAAATTAATAATGTCCAAATTTTCAGTTCCGATGAAGCGGAGTTCCGATGTCACCGAGTCCGATGAACGAGAGTGTACTGTACCAAAATAGCAACCCATAGACCAATGTTAAAAATTAGGATTTAAAAACTTAAAAAACTTATTTTTGGGCCAAAATGCTCTTAAATTCAACGTTTAAGCAAAATCTACGTCCGCTAGATTTCTAGATCGTGGAACACACATCCCTTCAGACAGTGCTCGTATTATAGTATATAGGATTTATAGTTGTACCACAACCTTTGCATTCAACAATTTAATTCAACTGTAAACTTTGTGATTTTTTTTATGTAAGACATTAACTATTAACGTAGTCAGCACGATAAATCCTTATAGTAGGCCCATGGATGCTTCCTTAAATTTCCACCTATGTTTTCTATGAAATATGTTATTTGGAATGGTTTATAATTAACTGGTTTGTGGCGGTAGCCTGTAGTTAGTAAAATAAGTACCTGATGATTAGGAATCAGTGCCCTCATTTGAGATCTATGAAACTGTCCATGATCTAGTTTAAAATATGACCAATTAAAAAAATTAATATAAATAATCCTATACTCTTATAAGAGCAATGTTTGCTTGTTTGCTTGCTTGCACAATTATCTCAAAAACGGCTCCGACGATTTCCATCAAATTTTGGAATAAACTTAGTTTTACCTTAAAAATACGATTGAGATGGGTCTCGCCCCCAGGGAAAATCTAATTTTGCTAAAAATTAAAGTTTAAAATTACAAAATTTTAACATTGGGCTTATGGGTTGCCATGTTGGCAACGAATTGACAACATATAAACAAGAAGTACATTCAGAACTTCAAAAAGAAATGTAACAGCTGTTTATGTACTGCATATTAAATGTCAATAAAGTTTATTCTGATATTTAAATTTACTAATATTTCACCGAGCAACGCTCGGTCCTCCTAGTACTCTTTACCTATTGTAAAAGGCATCATTCATCCATCACAATATAATTATTTATACAAAAGTTTATAGGTTACTAATTTGTAAGAATCTTGTTTTGTGTCTTTCTACGCCAGTGAAATTTTTTAACGTTTTGACGGAAAACGGTCCTAACCTCGTTTTATTTAAGTATTCATTTGTAGAGTAGAGATGATGCTATGTTTGAAATATCTTGATTGTAACATTTTGAATTTTTCTCTCGATTAATTCTTTTACTTCAGTCGGTAGCGTGTTAAAAAATTTTACGTTACTGTAATTATTTTTTTATTTAAAAAATTTTAGGTTAGTTATTATGGTGAATGGTGAAAGTCTGAACTTAATCACAATTTAGTCCAAACGCTTCTGCAATTTAAATAACCTTCAGTCAATAAATTTTATATTTTTACAGAGCTTCAGGTCAACGAATTTTCACTTTTGTTAGATGGTATTATCTTTGACTATCAGCTCTCATAAAAATTTTTATACCGGTACGCTAAGTTACAGGGGTCACATTAAAGAAAATTTTTGATAGACAGAAACCATGTGTAAGGGTACAATTTCGTGGTGGGACAAAATTGTACAGGATTGCCTCGGATAACTCACTTGTACGAGAAAATGTCCAGGGGTGGTAATTAAATTCGATTATAACTTAGAAAAAATCGTATTTTATTGGAGGGCTCAGAAGCGAAATAAAATGAACATTTAGTTCTCAAATTCAATGGTTGCTCATCACAGCCCACGAATAAAAGAAAGAACGGGAATTTTGGGTCAAAAGTGAAATTCTGATTTAAAATAGTAAAATAAAAATAAGCCGATCGCTGGGAAATAAAACGAATTATGTCTCGAGCTAAAATTGACGTATCAGGATTTCACCTTCTAAAACTTAGCCAATGAGTTTAAATCGGATTTTGGTTTTATTCTACGAAAAATAAATTAAACTTATTGCATTGGATAATTTATTAAAAATAGATTTTTATCCCAAGAGCTGTTTTGCCCGGGCCTAACTCTGATAACGAAACAAGATTTTACAATTAATTGCTTAATTACCAGGGTTATTCCACCACTGGGCCTAACACAATTAATTTACGATTTGATGACTATAAAATCAAACTTATGGCCAAAATAAATAAATCAATTTTTCCCTGAGCTATTTCGCCCGGGCCTACCACCAACAAGTCAAGATTTAGTTTATTCAATGTCAATTTCCAGGGTTATTCCACCACTGGGCCTAACACGATTATTTACGATTTAATTAATATAAAATCGAACTTATGGCCAACGCAACGATAATTTAGAAAAGACGACTTTATCCCATGAGCTGTTTCGCCCGGGCCTAACAACGACAATAAAAACAAGATTTAGAATATCTTAATTTAATCGATTTCCAGGGTTATTTCACCACTGGGCCTAACTCAATGATATTATTCGCTTAGCTAAACATAGGAATAATTACTTAAATGGCCATCCACCAAGTCGAACACTGATCGAGTGCACTACAAGAATAAAATAAGTCGCTACTGTTAGACTAATAAATATGTATTAAATTTCGAAAAGGGTCTTATCGAATAATACAAAAACGAAATACTAAAATAATATCGATCGCAATATAGTTAAATCAGGTAATAGTTTGAACAATACCTTTTCGAGGATTAATTATAGCGTCGCCGCTCTATCTCCTACTACGGTATAGGGGCTTTGCTCAGTCTCCGTCGGTTCGCTAGAGAGTTAGTTCCTTCCAGCTATGCGCCGGGTCGTCGACTGACGGTCGCTGTGGGTCGAGAGTGGACGGCGGGTCCTTCCCCACCACCGCGATGCGAGCGCCGTGCGTGGCGAAAGGATGAACCAGCAACAGCTGATTCTGACTCAGCTTATCCGGTTCCCGGCGGCGCGCGAATTTAAACGGCGAACAGTGATACTGCACTGTGCAGTATTTCATATCGTACAAATAGTATTTTGACCTTCTCTTTTAGAAGAACTTATTGTATAATGCACTGTAAAAAAATTCAAATCCAAATTTAATTTCCCAATTGGAAAAAATGCTCTCCCTATGTCCTGCACTCCCATATTGTCATTCATAATCATCTGGTACCTGTATTTGTATTTCAACCTTAAACTTCTAAATAGATAATACCGATTAGGATCATTTTACTTCTCCTAATGTCCATGGCAAGCACTTCCTTTTACATATAAAATGTCAACATAAGCACAATTGTTATGAAAAAGTAAAACAATGGTATTAAGTGACATTATGCAGCTGCATTAAATTTCCTTGATTGTGATTTTTTGGATATTCTTCAGCGTAAAAATATGGAGAATAATAATCAGCAGTTCAACCACACAATTATTTTGAATGGACTAGACCCTTTACAGACACTTTAGAGAACCCAGACATTCAGAAATATGTTTATCATCTTGAATTAGGCCTAATTAATCGTAATGATGTACTACAATTTGGAATGCAGTTTGATGATTCTCTTGTTATTTGACTTCACAAAGAAATACTAGGCTTACTATATTTCAGACAGTATTTTCAAAGAGTACTAACAACATTGTTATTTTTCCAGCTACTACTTCATGATGTGGTCCAAGAGCAGAGGATGGCTGATGAATCAGTTTGTCCGAAGAATCCTCATCATCACTCAGTCTTTATTAGTCTGATAATAATGTCCATATTTGTTTTATACTCGTATTTCATGTGAAATAAGCAAAATTGAATTATTTATTTTTGTGTAAAGTAAAATAAGACTCTAAAAATAAAATAAAACTTAAAATTTAAACTGGTTTTTTAAGGATCATATCCTATACTTATGATAATAAGTAGTGTAATTTAGCAAATTTAGTAGGCCTGTGCTCAAATTTAATGATAAGCATGTTGTCTAGGATATTATTTCCATAGACTATACACTTTATTATCACATTCATTGATACTATTCTAGTTTTGTTTTGCCTTTTTCCTACAAATTTAAATATGTTACCGAGAATACAATTTTAAAATGTTGCACTCATCTCTAGCAAGAGCTCAATATTACTTTTGTAAATATCAACAATAGCGATGAGCCTAATGACAAATTTTTGCCTTATCACATAATGATCTAGATATAAGTTAACTGTATTCATCATTGAACTAAATAATTTAACAAAGCCCTCACTATTTCACTATGGATTAGCCACTGGATCACGTACTTATAGCAAAAGAATGGTTTACAATACCTCCTGTCTAGTGATCCAAGGGCTTGGATTACTAGACAGTAGGTATTGTAAACCATTCTTTTACCTCACTATTTGAGATTAATATTGATATTGGAAAAAGCTGAGTGGTAAATAAATGAAATTTAATTAAGTGAATAAAGAGTAAAAATTGTTTGAATCCTGATGTGTAAATTCCCGCGCATTCTTGGACATTGTCAGTTAAATAAAACTATTATTATTTATTTAATGTTTTTCCGACGGAATGATTTTTGTTTAACAGGGCCCAAATCTTATCTACTCCTCTCTTGAAGAAAATTTCTCCATTGTGATTAAGTTTTTTCATGGACCATTCCTATCACTGCTGTAACCTGTTAATTTTGGGCTGAAAATATATTTTTGATGGGTCCCTTGGTAGTAATGTTTGAATACAATTTTTATAAATTATAAAAGGGAGAAATTATTTGAAATACTGGGTCATTAACTGGACTCTTTGACATTTAAATAAAATAGGTGACCTTAACGGTTAGGAGAAAAACTTAGACATGTCACAGTTATCAGTCATAAGGTAAAATTGAGATGGAAGACAAAACAGAAAGATGTAGTATTTGCAATGTTAGTTTGCAATAGTTCTAGTATCTCATGGAACTTGGGAGGTATAAAATTTGTAACCATTCGTGTATTAATGTACAACAGTTATTTTCAGTTACGGTATATTATTTAAGTTGAAAATTCAGGCAATGGCTAGCAATTCCCCAAGACCAATAACTTATGGGATTGATTTTCCCTAAATTTAGCTTAGGCCTACCTGTCTATATTTTTTAGAGACTTTAAACTCAGTTGACTCTTGGTAACTCAAAAAATTTTCTTCAAATTTAAGTTAATTTTAAGAATGGTTCGAGGTACAGTGATAATTTTTAAATGGACTTACAGATAAAAGTACTGTATAACTTAGCAGGGCCTACAGTCCTACAACAGTACAGTAACAGCAAACAGATGCTACATCGGATGTGTTACAGATTCTCTGTGACCTTTTAACCAGGGTTAGGTCTGTCTCAAAATAGTGATATAAGAAATATCTTTATTCATAGCTGCATACAAATTACAGACAGAGTAGTGTCAAAATTAAGTCATACGAAACAATTTACAAAAGTAACAAACTCACTTGGGCAAACAATACAATTCTGATCTTAATAATTTATAAATAAATACAATTCTTATTACCTAGGATCTCTTAACTAGGCCTATAGAAAACTCATCAAAAGAATGAAAAAAAAATTAAAAAAAAACCTTTCAAAAGCCTAGTAAACTTCCCAGTGTAAAATACATCTCTTATTTATAGAGGAATAAAATTTAAAAAAACTTGACACCCACATAAGATGGTTTCTTTAAAAAATATTCCAGTCTGTGAGGCTCGACAACAAAATTTGAGCTAGTACGGTACTTATTATGGATTTTTTATGGTTGCACACAAGACAATTTTTTATTTATTTACTTAACTGTTATAAAACTGTTCAAATTAAAAATCGTCATGATGCCAAGTTCAACAAATTTCTGACTCACTGATTCTCTGACCCTGAGACCAGTCATAATACTTAGGGCTCTCTTTTGCATGATATGTACTGAAATAGTTATAGAGATAATTTTTTATTTGCTTATAGAGGTATAATATAATAATAAACATTTATTTTGAGTCATGTATAGTTTTTTATTTGACTAAGACATGGTTTTCTGAAGGGGATTAATTGAAGATATTGAGAATTTAGAGGTACTCTGCCGTCATCGCCTGGCTACCGGGATCAACTGAGGTTGTCTCTGGTTTTCTGGTTTAGAAGGCCGTATTTGTTGTTCCCTTAAGGGCTTTCAATTCCCTATGGTGGGTACATAGACTAATTCCTATTAAGTGTAAAATTGTTGAGTAGCTTAGGCACTATGTCAGAAGCGAAACTAATGTTAGTGATACACTTTCAAGAAGGTAACACTTCAGTGGCTTGCTTGGTTAGCCACCAAGTTCTAAAAGTGGCTGCACTTCCGTATACGCGTGGTGGAACTTTCAAATGAAAATGATCGATCGATATATCCATCATATCAACCAATATTTTACAGAATTAAACAATTGGATAAAAAATGATTATAAATATCAAATGAAAATACTGAGTCATAATTAAGTTGAGGGTTCTAAGCTATTGCGGTTCAGCTTTAATAGACCTTTAGTGCAGACTCTTGATAAACTTTCCGGAGTAAGCACTCAGTGGACCCTCTTACTGTGACTGATCCACAGTTTGATAGGATAGGCCTATTCTACTCTGCAACCACCACATGATGGATCTCGTGCCGTTCCCCATTTGTATTTTCAACATTTCAGTTGAAGTGGAGACCTAACTACTTAAAAATGGTTAAACATTTACCACAATACCTAAATGTAATATGGATTAAAAAACTTTGGCTCTAAAGTTAGTGGATCTGTCCAGAATAATCCTGAGATACAAAACTAGGCCCAGGACATATAAACTTAAGAAGTACTATAAGAAGTCTAAAGTTCAATACATTTTATTTAACACAGGAGTTTCTAAAACCTTTATGAATTAGGTTGATAAAGTTTAGGTTCATTGGATGTGGAAGGTACACAAAGCCTATCTAATTCATTGTGTTATGGTAGATAAAATTGGCCTAATCCATTATCTGATGGGTTTATCGCAAAATACAAAAAGGACTAGAAATAAAAAAGCAGTTTTCAAATAAACTTTAACAAATTTAAGTGACTAAATGTATCCGTTCCAATATTGAAATTAGAAATAGGCTAAGTCAGCCAATATTACATTTTGAAGAACTAACTAGGAATGTACCATATGCCTATAAATTAATATACCTTAACATGTTTAATAATAAACAAGAAATAGCCTAACAATATTTTCCGCTGAATTTTAAACCACAATTGATAGCTTTTCCTCCGATAAACATTAAATTATGTAAGTAAAAACAAGTAGTGTTTATTTTTTAAAGGTTATGTTTACTACTCTGCCCGACTGCTCCGTCATGCAGACGAATTTTTTGTTCGATTTGCCCCTTCTACTGTAAAAATGGGGCAAAATCCAACGTTGCCAATTCTCTCCCCGGATACATCTCGTCAGTCAACTCACCAGCCGAGTCCCAACTCACTTCTCACCTGAACGGTTTCAAAAATAGCAAAGTCCGACAGGAGGTGAGTTGGCGAGTGACTCGTGACTCACTACTCACTCGATTCAAAAATTGGGCCCCTGGACATGATGGAATTTCCACAAAAGTAATAAAAAAATGCATAAATGAAATAGCTGAACCAATAGTTGACATTATTAACCAATCTTTCGCCCAATCCGTTTTTCCAGAGGAAGGAAAATTGGCCATTGTGAAACCTTTGTACAAGAAAGGAAGTAAAAGAGAAATGAAAAATTATCGTCCAATATCTTTGTTACCTTCGATAACCAAAGTTATGGAAAAAGTGGTTTGTGATAAATTAGATCTTCAAGATCTTAACCCATATGTTGGGAATTAGAGATCAAATTGTTGGTCTCAAAGTACTCATTAATTGGAATTTCATGATAGTCTCGAGCACCTTCGATAGGGCAGGTAGTATTGAAATCGGGCGAAAGTTCGACGGTAGAGACGTGTTACCCTTCTTAAAAATGGGAATCGTTCTGGCAGTTTTTAGCGCATCGGGGGAAAAATGCCAGCCTGAGGCAGGCATCGACCACCAGAGTCAGTGGTCTGAATCCTTGAAACCTTTGACAATTTTCAGGAAATCTTTGAGGCTATAACCATTTCCCATTTCTCCAAGAAAACAGAGTTTGGGGCATAACTTCTACAATGGCTCTGGGATCACCAAGAGAAACAGGTAAGTTAGCCATAATGGTCTCGGCTACATCGACATAATAGTCGTCAAATTGATCAGGTTGCCGTTGACTTAGCTGAACAGGACAATATTTTTGTTGATGTACGTACATACATTTTATCTATTATTTATATTTAAACATTACATTTTCACCAACTATTTACGAAGTACGCTGATATTGTTACTAACACTAACGGTTATTACAAGTTGGGTCTTTGACTATCATCATTGACTATGGATAAGATCCATAGTCAATGTTATCATTGCTATTACAGATAACACAAGAAAATCTTGGCCTCTGACATACTCCACTTCTGGATTCAAATTGGTAAACATATGGCACTAAAACAGTCTGCGACGATCTGCTACATTGCCGCTTTACTCCAATTGTTTAAACTGTAAACGGTCATCACAGGCCAAGATATTCCGTGTTATCTGTATCATTGACTTTAGATACTAGCTACGTAGAATCATGGTAGTATCAATAGTCAATGCTATTATGGTTGGATGAAAACCGTTTTGCTCTTGCCCTGTGCCTAGATCATATACAAGTTGGTTTGCATACGTTTGATTTCCAGATTGGAAATTACAAAAAGTAAAAAGAAGAAAAGCAAAAGCCGTCTTGCTGGTTGGGTTATGTTTCTCTTCCAATTCCAAAATCGATTTTGTTTTGTGATAGGTAGTGCAGAAGATATTTCGTATTATTGCTGTATTTAATAAGGTAATTTCAATAGAATTAAGTATTTTTCTCTCATCCCTTTGGTTTATTTAAGTATAATATAGCTTAGGCTATTGCTGAACTATCATTTGTTTTTTACTTCCATTGATACTCAATAAGTGGCTTAGAACCCAGCTAGGTATAAGTTGTTATTATTTTTATAGATAATTCCGGTAGGCTAAAAATTCAGGGGGTAGGGGGTCAGAATATTCTCTCTCTGATGTTAGGCCTACCTTATAGTAAATTTAGGCTTCTTAGGCCTTGGATATTATTTAGGACTGCCTTGCTACCAATCTTAGACTTGTGTAAGTTTGGCAGTTAATTGGTTGCAACCATGGTGGTTGCTTGTTTTAATTTTGTTAAGTTTACTAAATGGATACTGGTATCTAATTTATTTTTAATGGTTTGGGATGTTCTTCGGGATTAGGCCCTACCTGAATACGTAATTACTTACCATTTACCAAGTCCTCTTCGCCACGGCCTTGAAGATCGGGGAATCGTCAGTTACTGTGAGCCTTTTAGGGCCTAATAGGGTAGTGGTGTTCCTCGTAAAATTCATTTATATTGTAATAGGCCTATGGTCTGTCAAGAAGGTATTGTTTTAATTTTTTGAAAAAAGTTTTGTTGTCCTGAATTGACTTTAAGTTTTCGGGTAACAGATGGAACAATCTGGTACCCATGAATTGGGGGGTTGAGCTAGTTTTTTTCAGCCTATGTTGTTCTAAGTTTAAATTTAGTCTATTTCTTAAGTTATATTGGTGGCAATTGTGTCTAAAATTTAAAGGTTTATTTTTTATGAATTTGATTGTTTCTAGGATGTAGGTAGAGGTTAGGGTTAGGATTATATTTTGTTGGAATAGAGGTTTGCAGTGTTCTTGATAGTATGCCTCTTCTATTATTCTTGTCTTCTTTTGAAGTGTGAAGATTTTCCTTATAGAGGTTTCGACAGCGGCTCCCCAGGCTATTATTCCAAAGTTTATATGCGCAGCAAAGAGTGTATGATATGCCATTATTGTGATTTCTTTATTGGTAATTTTTCTTATCCTTCTCAAGGCGAAAAGAGTTGATGATAATTTTTCGTGTAGATATTCTAAGTGTTTATGCCAGGTTAATGGTTGGTCGATCATTATTCCTAAACATTTTGTGGAGTCCATTATGTTGTGATCTATATGTTGAGAAAGGATATCTTCTGTTTCCTGTTCCCTTCGGTTTGTAGTGCTGAAATTTATGTGGATGGTTTTATTTCTATTTATATTTAGGCTTAAATTGTTGCAGATTGTGGTGGCTGTTGTAAGAGTTTCTTGAATTTTTTCATGTAAGTTGTCGGCTTTTTCCAATGGTGTGATAATTGTAGTATCGTCGGCGAACATGATGCATTTATAATTTGCGGGTAGATCTGTTGAGAAGCAGTTTATGTATGTCAAAAATAGTAGCGGCCCAAGGACTGAGCCTTGTGGCACGCCGTAGATGGTTTCTTGTAGTGTAGATCTTGTTTTGACTTCCCAGTTTCTATTGTAGTGTTCTATTTCTACTGTTTGTTTTCGGTTCGTTAGATAATTTTGAATCCATTTAATTGCTTTGTCTTTGATATTTAAGTTTTCTAGTTTATTAAGTAATAGTTTTCTATCAAGACTATCAAATGCTTTTTGGAGGTCTAAAAAGGTTCCTGATGTTTGTTTTCTATTTTCCCAAATTTCGGTAATTGTTTCGCAAAGTTGAGCCAATGCCGTGTTGATGGATTTTCCATGTCTAAAACCATGTTGATCAGGTGTTATTTGGTTTGAGTTTTCTAAGAAATTTGATAGTTGAAGATTTATAACTTTTTCCAGGTATATAGAGAAGGTTGGCAATAGTGATATCGGACGATTTTCAATAGCCTGAGGGTCACCTTTCTTGTATTTAGGGTATACTATTGAAATTTTCATGAGTTGTGGGACTGTTGCTTGATCCAGTGATGTATTGATTATGTGAAGGAGGGGTTCAATTAGTTCCTTTTGGCAATATTTAACAATCTTGTTTGAAATTCCATCTATTCCGGTTGAGTTTTTAGGGGTAAAACTATCGAAGATAGATTGTAGTTCACTTCTGCTGATTTTTGAGAATTTTGTTAACTGTCCAGATTCTAATAGTTTTTGTGTTGTATCAGGTTGTAATTCTGAAGGCTCCTTGTAGTGTTTTGAGCTTTTGTATGTGGTATTCCTATGCTGATGAAATATTTATTAAATTGTTCACTTATGACTTTGGGTTCAGTGGTAGGCTTGTTATTTATTTTTATTGTAATTTGTTGAGTTTTTGTGCTGGTATTTTTCCTTTCTTTGTTCACCACTTTCCAGATCTCTTTATTTCTGTTTTTAGATGTCTTAATGCTGCCAATGATGTTTGTAGATTTGAGTTCTCGAACATATTTGTCGTATATTTTCTTTAGATTAGTGTAGACTAGCTTATCTACGGGTGTCCCCGTTAATAGGAATTTTTTGTGTGCAGTAGAGACAGTATTTCTTAGTTTTGTTGCTTTCTCATTCCAGAACTTTTTTTGTGGTTTGTTATTAAAAGTTTTATATGTCCTAGGCATTGTAGCTTCCATTTTCCTTGTGATGATGTTTAAAAAGGTGTTATATTTTGCATCTACTGTAGAGGCTTGATAGATTTCTTCCCAGTTTTGTAGGCTGAGTCTATGTTTCAATTCCTTGAGTTTATCTTCTGTACTGTGCCGAATGATTTTTTTGAGGGGTGCTGATTTTGCCATTGTATGATTTAAGAGTGTACAGTTCACTCCATGATGGTCAGAAATTGTGTTTTTATGAGTTTTTACCACAGTGGAATTTAGATTGATGTTTGTAACGCAGATGTCAATGCTACTGATTGAATTTGCCGTTATTCTGGTATGAGGAATATCTATTATATTTAAGTTATGTTCGGAGAAGAATTTTTCAAGTTTCAAAAATCTTGGATCTTGTTTCAATCTAATGTCTATGTTTGTGTCTCCCATGAACAGGATTTCTTTTTTTTTTTTATTGGAAATTCCTGCTAGCAGCTTGTCTAGATTGTCGAAGAAATCTTCTAAGTTTTGGTTTGGGGATCTGTAGGCTCCAATTATTATAAGGTTTTTCTTTTTTATTTCTAAGGCTACTATTTCACATGTGAGTTCTTTACAGAATTTAGTGGTGTTGATTTTTTCGGTTGATTTAGTCAATTCTTCTTTGGTGTAGATAGCTATTCCACCCCATGAATGATTGGTTCTTGAGAAACTACATAAAACATCAAAACCTTCCAATCTGACTTGTTCTAATTTGTCGTCTGTTAGTCCATGTTCTGAGATAATTAGGATATCCGGCTTGAAAGAGTCCATATCTATTAGCAGGTTTTCGATTTTATTTTGAAGGCCTCGCTGAATGTTGAGGTGGTAAATTGTGAGATTTTTAATTGAAGTTTTTTTGCATTTATTTAGCTTAGGCCTATTGTATTAAGACGGGGTGGGTTGAGTTCTACTGTCCTATAAGGTATCTGGGTGATTTTGTGTCGAGATTTTTTTAGTGTGGTTTGAGGTGGAGTTTTATATGGTTGTCGTGATCAGCGTAGTTTTTTCTGTGTCGTCTTGAGTGTAATCTATGTCAAAGTTTTCTTCATTTAGGCCTACCTCTTGTTCCAGATCAGGAGTCATTTCGTCCAGTTCATAGAGTGGATTGTCATTTCCATCGTTAAAATCCTCATTTATTTCTCTGTCATTGATGTTTTGTTCATATTCTAGATCAGCTGTATTTAGGCTTGTCATGATCACTTTTGCTAGTGTCAAGGCACCAGTTCGGTTTGGGTGTATTCCATCCATCTGGAAGAAGTCTTCGTTTGTCACTGGAGAGGTATCAATATAAGTGGCACCTAGTTGATCACACATGAATTTTAGCGCTTCGTTTGTGTCATTTATGTTTTTGATTCTGATATCTGTTCTAGGGAGGATTCCATTGACATATCATCTTACATATTTAAATTTTTTAGCACCTGCCTCAATGGTGTACCATAGTGGCCTCATTATTGGGTGTTTTTGCTGTCCCTACATTATTCGATCCTATATTTATAACTACCTTGGCTGGGAGGTATTTGGCTTGGCTGATGAATTGGCTAACATCTTTTATTTTGGCTCCAGGCTTTACTATTGTGACTACCTTGTCACCAAACTCCGCCTTAATCATACTTGCTGCCGCTCTCAGTGTAGAGTCTCCAATCAATAAGATTTCCGGAGGTGCATCATCTTGGTTGCGTTGTTGGGGGCTTGGTTCATTTGATTCTTGTTTTTCTTCTTGTTTGTCTTTTGTTTCTGTCACGTCTTCTAGGCCTATTATTGTCTTGTCATCATCAGATTTATGATTTCTTTCAGCTTTATTTTTGTCTTTAATTTGTCTTGGTGAAGGGTTTTTTTTTCTTTTTATTCGTTGGATTTTTAAGACCAGTAACTGTGGTTGCATACGTTGGCGTTGGGGTTGATTTCTGTATTTCCTGGTGTGGGTTAGTATAACTATTTTCAAGATTGGGTTTGAGAGGTATTTCTTTAGAAAATTCATAAATTGTCTGTTCTAGTTTATGGATAACTTCCATTTTTTTCACTACTGTTACTGCTAGCCTTTCATTTTCTTGTTTTTCATAACTGATTTGGTTTTTAAGTGTGTCTATATCTTCCATTAGGACTTCAATAATTTTATTTAATTGTATCAGTTTAGATTCTTCATCCGATGTGTCATCGTTGAGGTGTGCGTGGTGTGGTTGGTCTTGATCAGGCTGGTTACGTTGTGAATTAGTCACAGTGTCATTGTTTAAGATTTGACTAGGCCTAGGTCTAAGATTAAAACAAGTTTTACAGATCCATGCAAAAGTGAAGGTACCCTTTGTCATTTCTTTATATTGTTTCTTAGTAACACCTGTATATTGTATGTGGTACCAGGATTTACAGTCACATTCAATGGCTTCATGATCGTCTTCAACATTTTTGGAGCATATTTTGCAAGGGTAGGATGTTGTCATTTTGAGGTTAGGGAGGTTCAAGGGTTAAGGTCTGGATAGCGAGTCGTGGTGGGATAGAGTTTATTTATTATTTTTGCCCTAACACTGAAAATGAAATGTTTGTTAATCCTATCTTTGTTGTTGAAAAAAACTATTTTTTTTATTTTTTATTTATTTATTTATTTTTTCCTCTCCTGAAAGCTTTGGTTTTATTTGAAAATTGGTTTTGGTTTTCCTACCTACTATTCTAAATGAGGAACAGTACTATAATAAAAGAGAAAATTTTTGCCACATACCTTAACTCCTACACATATATTGGCTCACAGTAATTGTTGTACTGGTTGGCTGCTGGCCGTCGTCTGCTGCCCTCTCTCGATCTGACAAATGGAGATGACAGATGGTGTAGGCCTTGGATTGGAGATGGTTCTTCTTCCTTGGAGAGGATTTCTTGGCTTCTCCCGCTTCTCTTCTTATTTAAAATGGCGTGGGGTCGCCATATTGGAAAATATATTTATTCCTCGTATTTAGCACTGTCAATTGATTTAGCACTAATTTCACTAGTGTTATTTGTAGATTAGTCACTTCTAATAACTTTGAGATAGTAGGTTTAATCGGTACTATTTTATAAAAAGAGAAATTGTTGTTGAAAAATCGAGGTGGTAGTCCTATGGCCGTTGAAAAGAGTTTGAAAGTTTTATGAGTTTGTATAAATGTTTGATGATGTCCGGATAAAATTTATGCGTTGAACTCTACTTACGTATATTATTTCACCATTTAACAAGTTAAAAGACGCCACCATGTAAAAAATTCCAGAAATTTACGTTTAAAAAACTGGGAGCTATACAGGAGAGGTCTTGATCCCGTCCACGGCCTCCTTGAATTGGCAATCACTTAAGCTTGGCAATCACGTTTCTAACCACTCATATTGACTTTAAAAAAATTCCATGTACAGAAGCAACTAAACGATTGTGGGCTAGTGATGTTTCAACCACTAACTATATAGTCTAAAACTTTCAAAAGTAATACCTATTTTTAAGAAAGGAGAAAAGTCTGAAATCAGTAGGCCTAATTATCGGCCAGTATCACTGCTCCCCTCCATATCAAAAGTATATGAACGGGTAATGTACAATAGACTAATTGAGCATCTACTAGATAATAATCTGTTAGATGAACAACGACATGGTTTCCGGAAGGGCAAATCCACTTCGTCAGCTTTGTTAGATTTTACGGAAACTATAATAAATTCAATCGACAATGGTGATAAGGTTGTTGGGATTCTCATGGATCTGTCAAAAGCTTTTGACAGCATCTCTCACGAAATACTACAGAGAAAACTAAAAATTTTGGGCTTACCGGACATTACTTTGAATTGGTTTAAGTCTTATCTCTCCAATAGATCTCAGTATGTTGAAATATCTTCAAAAAAGAATAGTCAAGTAATTAAAAATAAGTCAAAAATATTAACAATCAAATATGGAGTTCCGCAAGGGTCTATTCTTGGCCCACTTTTATTTCTCTGTTACGTCCAAAGGAATGCCATCTGTTTTAAAACCCATTAATGAAACTAACAGTAGATTGATCTTGTATGCTGATGATGCGAATCTAATTATGACTGAAAAAGATCATCTAAATCTCAAACTTGCTTGTGAGGAACAATTAAGTCACATTAAGGACTATTTTATAGGCAATAATCTATTTTTAAACAGTCATAAGACGAATCAAATTCTATTCTCAACCAAGCAAAATAAAGATAATCAAGAATTAAAAATTTTAATCGATGATGAGATGATCGATCAACTTATTAAAACTAAATTCTTAGGGCTTTATGAAGACAGCAATCTAAGTTGGGACTATCACGTAGAAAGTATGACAAATAAAATTTCTCAAGGCTTATATATTTTAAGACGAATGTCTTTTTTGTGTGGCATTGATGCATTAAAATCTATCTATCTTGCACACATACACTCCCACATATCCTATGGTTTAGCCATTTATGGGAGAACTTCTAAAAAAAATTTAGATTCGGTTTTAAAACTCCAAAAAAAGCCTTAAGAATCATATTAAATTTGGAACACCAAATATCAGTTAAAGATAAGTTTTGTCAATTAGGTATATTAACAGTATATGACCAATACATTCTTGAATGTGTCATGTGCATGAAAAACCAAGTAAATAAAAAGAACTCAGAAGTAATGTCCACTCTTATAGCACTAGACGTAGGAATGACATTGACTTATCTAAACTACACAATCTCAGCTTCTTTACAAAAAAGGGGACCTATATGGGTGCTAAATTTTTAAACCATTTCCCACTAAATTTAAAATCTATGATTAATGAAAAGGGGTTTAGAAATTTGGTTAAGGATTTTTTGTTAACAAAATGTAGTTATTCATTGGAAGAATTTTTCTCTTCAAGATAATATTTGAGATGCTCAAGTCACTCTAGATCGGCGAAACTTCGTTATCCGTCTCCACCGTTATTATCAATGTGAAAATTTCGATATTGCGATGAAAACAATCGAATCAACAACGGTACCGAGATAAGAAATGTATCATAATAATAATCAAATAATCTAACCTAACAGTGTACCGGTAACCGTAAACCTCCGTCACTTTTATTGACAGCGATGTTTATAACAACAAAATCAATGGTGTTTGGAAACATTTAAAACGCATATTCCTTCAATACAATAGTAAAAAAAAAAAAAAAATACCTTTCTGATTTGTAATTGGCAGCATTTGTGTGGTGTGACGAAAAAAACCCATTTTTTACCCCTTTGAAACCCCATAAAACCCTGTTCCCATAACCCGATCTTGCTGGTTTGCGAACTCATGAAAATAGACCTGGTCTTACACCTTCATACCAAATTTCATCAAAATCGGAGGTCCCCTTCAAAAGTTATCAGTACCACGGACACATATCTATATCTATAAAAGAGGAAGTATGTATATATATTTATATGTATGTTGCCTATAGACTCCGAAACCGCTCAACAGATTGCAACGAAACTTTCAGTCATTATTTAGCATTATTCAAGGATGGTTTGTGTGAAGTTTAGTGCAAATCTGTCCAAAGGGCTCTGACCCAGAGGGCATACAATGGTGCAGTGTCAGGTTTTAGAAATTTTGTGTTTACAAAATGAACTGCTGTAATTAAAAAATTTGAAAGTTTCATTCAAGCAGATGCTTATAATCATAGAAGTAACCAGGTGTGAGGTATAATGTTGATGTTTGTGTTGTCTTTATGGCTCCGCCCTACGGAAGCTCACAATTACACTAAAAGCCTACAGGTGGTGAAATTTGACATGGACAATTCTCTTTGCCCATAGGTGCACTATAGGTCCATAGGTTTTGCAAATATAGTTTTTAAGCTCTTTAGGGCTCCACCCCACTGGACTTCAAAATTACTTTAGGGCCACCGGGGTTGAAATTTGATGGACAATTCTCTTAACCCATAGGTACACACTAAGAAACGATTTTGCAAATATAGTTTTTAAGCAATTTAGGGCTCCGCCTCACTGGACATTGAAATTACTTTAGGACCTCCGGAGCTGAAATTTGACATGGACGATTCTCTTTGTCCATAGGTGCACTATAGGTCCATAGGTTTTGCAAATATAGTTTATAAGCTCTTTAGGGTTCCACCCCACTGGACTTCAAAATTACTTTAGGGCCACCGGGACTGAAATTTGATGGACAATGCTCTTCACCCATAGGTACTCACTAAGAAACGATTTTGCAAATATAGTTTTTTAAGCACTTTAGGGCTCCGCCTCATGGATATTGAAATTACGGTACTTTAGGACCTCCGAAGCTGAAATTTGACATGGACGATTCTCTTTGTCCATAGGTGCACTATAGGTTCATAGGTTTTGCAAACATAGTTTATAAGCTCTTTAGGGCTCCACCCCACTGGACTTCAAAATTACTTTAGGGCCACCGGGATTGAAATTTGATGGACGATGCTCTTTACCCATAGGTACTCACTAAGAAAAAATTTTTCAAATATAGTTTTTGAAGATTTTTAGGGCTCTGCCCCATTGGACTTCAAAATCACTTTACTGCCACCGGGGTTGAAATTTGACAGACGATTCTCTTTACTCTTAGGTGCTTACTAAGAAACAGTTTTGCAAATATAGTTTTTTAAGATCTTTAGAGCTCCGCCCCACTGGACTTTAAAATCACTTTAGGGCCACCGGGGTTGAAATTATATGGATGATTCTTTTTGTTCATAGGTGCTCTCTAAGAAACGGTTTTGCACATATCGTTTTTAAGCACTTTAGGGCTCCGCCCCACTGGACTTTAAAATTACTTTAGGGCCACCGGGGTTGAAATTTGATGTACGATTCTTTTTGTTCATAGCTACTCACTAGGAAACGGTTTTGCAAATATAATTTTTAAGCTCTTTAGGGCTCCGCCCCACTGGACTTTAAATTACTTTAGGCCCACCATGGTTGAATTTTTACTTGGACATGCCTCTTTGCTCATAGGTACTCACCAAGAATGGTTTTGCAAATATATTTGTTAGTAGGGCTGTGCTCCACTGGACTTTAAAATTAATTTAGGGCCTCCGGGGTTGAAATTTGACATGGACGTGCCTCTTTGCTCATAGGTGCTCTTGCATTTGCAATTACAATCAATAAGAAGGCAAACTTTGACTATTCTGGGTTTAAATTTGCAAAATGCCTGTTTATCCTTTTACCTTACAGTAATATTAATATAGTTACTTTCTATGCCATTCTCTACTGTAATGAAAAATACAACACATGATTATGAAACTCAAAAGAGTACAGTAGACGCCCGTTTATCGGGGTACAATAATTAGGACCGGGGCCACCTCGGTCACAGGAAAAACTAAGATATAGTAATACGGAGGTTATGTACGATAGTGTAACTAATCGAATCATTTAGTTTAGAGGACATTTGTTGACTATTGTTGTTATTTTAATAGAGTTTCTGAAATGTGCAAACAGCGTCACATTATAGAGACGCACGCTAGCAGACTGAACACGAATACGAAATGTAAACAAAGCTCCAGTGTCGGCCGAGGAATACTAGTCTCCACAGCACGCATGCCAATGCGGAATACACCACAGTCTAATATGTTATTGGAAGACAGTCACGACACTCGACTTGAAGCTCCATGTTTAGTGTTGCCCATGGGGCAATTAGCACTTTAAGCGGATGGAACCGAGACTGGAGTCCCCGGCCGTTCTCGTTATTGGCGGTAACTTTGAATGTAACTCCAATGAGCGGCAACCAATTCTGAAATGCATTTCGGCACTTATCATTCGATTGGGATTTATTTTGACAATTTTGATTGTTATCAGCATTGTATAGTCAATGGCATTATTGTCAGCTGTTTTCGTGTTGCGCGATGGCTGCGATCACCAAATGTGATTGTGTTATCAACTCAGACGCCAACCACTATGAGCGCTAGTAAATCCCACTAGCGCTCCAAGCCACTGTTCCATGCGTAACTGGAGTCCCCAGTTAGTTGGTTCAGGCGGACAACCTTAGTGACAGAGTGTCATGACTGTTTCCCAATAACCTATATTAGACTGTGTAATACGCTTTGTACGACACATCGTTGCTTCAATCGCGGTGACTTTCAATCCCAAACAAACTCGATCGCTCATTTGTTATTTTGATTTCTGTCAAAATAATTGTTCTTTTAAAGTCGTGCTGGATTATCAAGCATGCCGGATTACTGGAAGTTTACTGTATTATAATATCTCCTTTGCACATACATTGATAAGTTAGTAGTGATGAAGCCAAGTAATTACTTACCTAATTCATTTGTAGCATGAGAAAGTGGACACTTCAAATCAATTTTACTGACACAAATCATCACTGAGTTAACTATTATAGGCGTCATGTCGGATGCGGAGGACTATGACAGTGAGGCCGGCAGCGACGCAGGTAGTGGCAGCTATCAAGGCAGCGAGCCCGGGAGTCCGAGAGGCAGTGAGCCCGGCAGCCCCCAGGCAAGCGAGCCTGGAAGTCCTCGGGGGAGTGACGCCGGCAGCGTTCGGGGTAGTGCTCGAGGCAGCGACTCGGAGCAGGAGGCACGCAGTCGAAGCGTGAGCCGTAGTCGTAGCCGCAGCAGGAGCGTGAGTCGGTCAAGGAGCCGGTCTCGCAGCAGAAGCCGCAGCCGCAGTCCTAGCGGCTCCGAAGCAGAGGAGGTTGAGAGGTAAGTTGGTTATGTCAGTTTATAAATGTTTAATTAAAAATCTTAGAACCTATAAGTCTAAGAAAAGAAAAATTTCATTGAACCGTATCACACGACAGTCAAATGATGGATCACAACAGTCATCTCATCTCCCAAATGTTATGTTGTAAATAATTAACTGTGACTAAATTAAGAAATAAACTAAATTGTAATGTAAATTAAGGAAATCGAAAGCTCAATCTTTTTTTTTTTCCTTTAGTAGATCCTTCTTGGAAGGAATTTTTTTAAATACGCTTTTCTTTTTCAACCTAATACTATTAATATGATTAGGCCTATATTTGAAGCGCTTATATAAATACAAAAGGTCTAACCACTCTTCTTCTATGGTAAATATCTTACATGTACAATTTTGACATAATATACACAGATGGAGTTGTAAAGAATTTTTAAGTGTACTTAGCTGCAACTATTTGGAAGCTTCAGAGTATTAAATTCAAGAGTATCACAGATGTTGATATTTTCCATTCCTGCCATTGTTGGAAAATAATATTTATTTTTTAATTATTTCAGGAAAGGTTCAGGCAGCGAAGTAGAAGATGAGGAGGAGCCTGAAGGAGAAGATATTAACTCTGAAGACGTGAGTCGTTCATTTATCCATTGTACATCACTTTAAATACCTAGATTAAAATCCTTTACTAGATCTAATATGGAAAATCAATATGATAACAACTTGGATTAACTTAGGCACAAAGGTGTTAAAGGCATATTCATATTGGGCCAACATTTAGGTCCGTGAAGTTGCCCCCCTCCCTCCCCATATGCGCACTACATAAAAAATGGTACCAATCATTAGTGCTTCGTTAGTACTAACTGGTTAGTACTTCAATTGCCATCGTTAGTGCTCCTTTTGTTCAAGACCTACAGAGGAAAAACTGTGGAGGGGATCTACTTCACAGAACTTAGCCCCCAATAGAAAAAACGTCACTCAAGGTATTTAACAGTTGAAAATACTTGATTGTATTGTTTTTTTAGCTTTTGGAACTCATCAAATTCATAATTCATAATCCTTCCAACAAATGCCACATATCTACCAGACTTTATTCAAATTAGTTTTAATGGTTGAGGCCAGACACTTATTTTGTATGCTTGATGTGAATAAATAAATGCAAAATAGTTTGAACATAATAGTATTAGAAACATTTATTACTCAAGTAAAGTGCGGTATGTGATAATAATAATACCATTTTGTTTACCTGACTTTATTTTTTATATTTATAGAACCATCTTTTACTTTTAAATTGTTTTAGCGTATATCAAATCAAGTAAATCTTTTTTTTATATTACTTAATTTTTGCACAACGTAAATATAATGTATATTTTAAATTTTAAAGGTTTGTTACAAAACTATATTCATATTAAGGTTACACAACATGCTTAGAAAAACATAGAGATACCGGTACGGTAGGCTATATGTATGTTGTTATAGGTGTCTCCGAAGATCTCAGATTTTACTAACATCATTGTAAGAAGGGTCCAAAACCATTGAAATCATAATTTTGAAAAAATCTTAATTAGGCCTAAATCACATTTTATTGTACACTTTCTTATGAAGAAAATTTGACATTACATGATGTGAATTGGCTAAATCAACTAGGCAGCTGAGAAATAATTCTAGCAGAGATCTTTGGCAATATCTATACTATTCATTATGAATATTTCAATATGTGATGTTGTAATGTATACTGTGTATGGAATAGACTAATATACAATACTTGACTTAAGTTACTATTACTACTAAAATCCATATGTATTACTTTGTTTTCATTCATTATTTAAATATTCACTGTTGATGCAATTTTAAAATTATATTTTGGATAAAGCAATAAAAATTAATGGTTTATTGACTAATAGGTTGACATTGATTATTCAATACTGTTAAATTAAAGGGAGGAGAGAAAAATGATAACAAATAACAATATCCGGTACAGTACACTCTCGTTCATCGGACTCGGCGACATCGGAACTCCGCTTCATCGGAACTGAAAATCTGGATATTATTAATTTTTTTTTCTTACGAAATAAATAATTTTTCCGTTGTAGCGCCTTCAATTTCCATTCGTTCTATCCGCACAACAGTGAAGTATCACATTTTGCATTAAAAGTCATCAGGCGTTTTCCATAATCTATACCCATCGATGTGATCTACGAGGCCGTGGAGTATTCACACAAAAATAGAAAGAGTGAGGGGGCAGGAAGTGAACATCAGCGTCGACCGCTTCCCAAACAGTCATTCAGTCTGTCTCGCGTCGCGACTGCACCTGTGTTACATGGAAGTCAGTTGACTGCTGGAATATGAATATGGAATATGAGAATAAAGATTTTGGATCTTTATTTCCTGCGTTGTTTTTATTCCTATAGGTTCATTGTTACCATGTTCAAAGTTTGAGTGCCTTATTTTCATAAAATCTCTTGGGTTATCTTAAAAACAAGAGTGAATACAATCACGATAGGTCAACGTATGGGCGGAAATGATGACTCACGATGGACTCCGCTTCATCGGAATTTTTTGACATCCGAACTGGCCATCCGCCACATTAGTTCCGATGAACGAGAGTGTACTGTAACATGACAAATCACTAACAATTACCATTAGACCTATATAGGATTTTTTAATAAAGAAGTTATTACAGTTAACTATTAAAGATGAGGAATACTAAACAACATTTTAAATTGTTGGATTACCAATTAACAGATGAAAGGAAAATACTCCCTGTCGTAGCAAACCTGCATAATTAGCCTATTTTCAACTGAATTCGGTTTTTAATTTCCCCCATAAACACCATGAGAATGAGGATGTCGGTTTGCTGCCATGGGAATATTGTAAGTAAATATAGGAAAATCCCTTCGCAGTGCATGCACATACCATTGCATCAAATTCAGGCATTTTACATTCCTCCCATAAACCCCATGGGGGCGATTAGGTAATTTTGCCGCCATATGGGTGATGTAAGTAAATATAAATTAAACCCTACCTAGTGAATGTACATACCAAATTGGGAGGGTTTATTTCTTCCCTCGTAATTCCTTCCCTCTTATTTGGCACTGTTTATTTCTTTCCTCCACTAAAATTATAAGTGTATATTACTTCCCTCTACTAGGCAACTGTTTATTTCTTCCCTCTGGTACACTCCAAACTAAAAACGTAGACTTAGTCTAGAGAAAACTCAGGGACAAAATTACAGAGGGAACAAATAAACACTCTAAAATATAATTCACTAAACAGTTTGTTTATTTCTTCCCTCTGGGAGCCAAGTGTATATTTGTTCCCTCTGAGTGGCGAGTGTATATTTCTTCCCTCTGGCACAGTCAGCGCACCAAACAATAGACCTCGAGCCGGCCACGACGGTGCTCCTCATCCTGGCCGCTACGGACAGTTTAAATGAACAGCTTAAAAATCCTCTACTTTGTTTCAATTCGCGCATATACAAGTCGGCTAGTTATAATCCATTTATGTACACTAAGTAACTGGTTACGATCCACTAATGCGTCTATTAAAAATAAATAAATATATAAGCATTTAACTGTACTTTTCGACGTTTGCTGTTTATCTCGACATTCATTAACTTCTGTCCCTATTTTTAAAAACAATTTTTTCCCATTTCCTCCTTTAAAATTTCCAGTAGAAATAATACCCGTAATAGGCCTAATAAGAAATAACTAGAAACTACTATTTATTTGTTAAAATAAGAAACACAACAACAAAAGGAAAATGAGTTGAATTTAACCATAAAATCATTAGAAAATAGATTAATCGCAGAAAAAAAATTAAACAAGGACCTCTTGTCATTAGCAAGTGAGAATGAAAAGGAATCTTTAAGTAAAATAAATCTCAATGATGCACACTGCGTCAGATGTGATATATTTAAAGAGGAAACAAAGAAGATGATTGATTCAATCAGATCCCTAGAAGCGACAATTCTTTTGTTACAAAATGAAAACGATGAGCTACAAAATCGGATTCTATTAAATAACCATAATGGGTACAACATAAAATGTTTAACATGTTTCCCTAGAGCAGATCAAACCAATCACCTTAAACAGCCTTCATCAACATGGCAAAAGCCAAAACTTACTTCAAAAGTTGAAGTTAAAAAACCAGCTTTCATAACTGATTGCCAAAACAGGTTTGTAGCTTTATCTGAAGTTAATGAAGAGCAAGGTAGAAGTGACAAATGTGTTGCTGACACTCCACTCCCACTCAACAAAAACAACAAAACTGTCAAAAAAACATCACAGAAAATAGTACACAAACAGCAAAATACAAGCACCAAGCCTAAGTTATTAATTTTGGCTGACAGCCATGGGAGGAATCTTAGTGACCTGGTACAACAGAAAACTTATTTTAATGTATCATCCATCGTGAAACCAGGCGCAAAATTAAGTAATGTTACAAATGATGTCCAGGAACTGACAAATGGTTATTCTAAGAATGACTTTGTTCTTGTCATTGGTGGAACAAACAATGTGCAAAGTAAAGGAGAGAAGAATATTTTGAAGGAGTTCGATGTCATAATGGAAAGGACAAGAAAAACTAATCTAATTGTTGCCACACTACCTATGAGACACGATAATCCGGAATTAGACAGCAAAATTAATTGGATCAATCATAAACTAACTGAAAAAATAAAAAACTCAGACACTGACGTCAGATTACTGGATTTGTATCTTTTACCTCGCCATTTTTATACAAATCATGGCTTGCACTATAACAAAAAAGGAAAAAGAAAAGTTGCAGAAGAAATTGTAAACATAATTCATGGCTCCATGATGGGGAACCTTGATAACAATCAATCTAAACTTGACGCATCCTTGGTGGTTGTTGAAGCAGATATGGAATTAGTTATACACAAGCTCAGAGACAAGAAAAAAGTTGCATTCGCCCACTGTATTTCTAGGGATGTGGAAAATCCTAGGAACATGAGTGCAGGTGTGGCTACCACTTTTAGGAAGCACTTTAATAAACCTTTGAAGACAGATTTCTTAACAACAAATTTAACATATCAGGAAGTCAACGGTATGTCAGTCTATGGGCTAGTAACCAAACCTTCTTTCGACTCCAAACCAGAAATTGCAGAATATGACAAGGCTTTTGAAAACCTAACACAGGACTTTAAACAAAAGGGTTTTGAACTGCTGGTTTGCTCACCGATGGGGTGTGTGAGGGATAATATACCTCTTGAACATTTTATCACTCAACTACATCAGTTTCACCAAAAGACAGGAGCTAAGGTAAACGTTATTGTGAAAGATGAACACTCAACAAGAACTCTTCGTGGGGGCCTCTCCTATTTTGAGTTTGTGACAGGCATTAGACGGCACTTCACCAAACTGACGGAGCAAGTTAAGTCGGCACAACAGAATTCTCCAACTCAAGACGATGCTCAGAGATTTCCAGTTGACAACAGCAGGGAAAATTTGGGACAAAGTATTGTAAATAATGGTGTAGGTACTCCTCAATGTATTCCTGCCCTTATCCAGTCACCCACTGTGCAAACCCATAATTTGAATAATACCACCAATGTTCCTCAACCTGTTCAAGTTCTCACTCCACCATCAACTTTAAACTCTCATCGACCTCCAATGAATCCAATGACTTAGAGAGTTTAAAACAAAATCGCTCTAGCTGGCTTATGCATCTTAATATACAAGGGGGGGTTGTCTCTAAACTTAATGAAATAAAATTGTTTTTAGATGAATCAAAAGTAAATGTTTTATGTTTAGTAGAGCACTGGCTTAAAAGTGATCAAATGAATGTTTTAAATGGCTTAAATGGTTATACTTTAGCTGGATTTTATGGTAGAGATAATGGAATTCATGGAGGGACAAGTATTTTAATTAATTCAAGATTAGAATTTTTTGAAAGATCAGATTTATGTGTGTATTTTGAAGATTTAGTTTTTGAAGGTTGTTGTATAGAAGTGCCAAGGTTGATATCAATTGTATTCTCAATTTATCGTGTACCTAATTCAAGTAATTTTAAGTTCTTTATTACAAAATTAGAGAATTTATTACAATTATTAAAGAAAGAAGCGAAAAAAAATCTGTATATATTGCTGGCGACTTTAATGTGGATGTCTTAAATACTTGCAAACTTAAGGCACAAAGAGATACTTTTGTCAATCTTTTACTTTTATACGGTTATGAATTTTACTCTGAAAAGCCGACTAGAATAACTTTAACCACAAAGACATGTATAGATAATATTGTATCAAATGGGAGTAAAATTTCTCCGACCTATCTAAATGTTGAAACAGGCTTGTCTGACCATAGAGCTTTATTTATTATGACAGAGAATCAAAGTTCAAAATCGCAAAACACAAACCCAAAAAAAAGAATCTTTTCTGAAAAAAATATCAAAAGGTTTGTGCAAGAACTCGAAAATTCTTCTTGGAATGTTTCTCTTAAAAATGATATGCAAAAAAACTTTAACAATTTTTTCATTACTTACAAATTGAAATTTGAACATTGTTTTCCACTCAAAAGTGTAAAAAGAATTAACAGTGGTAATCAGATAAATACTAAAAAATGGGTGACTCAGGGTATAAAAATATCTAGTATTAGGAAACGTGAGCTTAGCTACAGAGCCAAATTTTCTGACAATCAAAACTTTATTAATTATGTTAGAAGATACAAAAAGGTGTTTAAGTCTGTATGTAACTTAGCTAAAAAACTTTCGAACTGTGCTTATATTAATAGAGCAGATGATAAAAGTAAGGCTGTATGGGCAGTTGTAAATTCAGAGCTTGGGCGGGGAAGAAAGAAAGAAAGCTTTTCCAATATCAATAATCAAGACAAAGTCATTTCGGATGGGTTGGAAATAGCTGAGCATTTCAATAGTAAATTTTCTGAAGTTGCTAAAGGTAATATGATAATGTTTAATCAAGCTGATGCTCAGAGATTTTTGAACAATTTTGACTTTGTAAAGAGTGTACCTCACTTTCAATTTAAACAAGTAATAAGTCAACATCTAATAAGTAACTCAACAATTTGATAACAGAATTAATGGATGTCCTCGTTGTAGATAAGATGCAATCAGTTTAGATAATCCCAACAGAAGTTATCAGTGCTTTATCCTTTATCTGCGCTTTCAATAATATGTCTCTATTATATGTAAATATGATCAATAGGCCTATTTATGTAGAATTTTTATGTTAGCAAGTTGTTTTTCCTTTGTTAGAATATTAATTTGTCACTCCTAACATAATATAGGTACATACTGTATAGCTCTAATATATCTTCATCATAAGATCGTTATTGGCTACATTTTTTGAGTTCATATTTTTTTTTAGAACATACTACTTAGAAGGAATTGATCATTTAAATAAAAGTTCCTCGTATCTTCAATTGATATTTTACACATATAATATTAATTGAACCTCGACTTTTATTATACTGTATTTCGTTTGGTTTTTGTGTACATATATTAACCTAAGCGTTAAATGGAACGAGAAATCTTGTTTGTCATTAAAAAAATAATAATAAAAATAGCAGTTATTTTACAGTAGGAAACATCATACATTGAATTTCTTCTTAGTCGCTGAGCAGGAAGGGCGTGTTTAGTTTAGTTTTATCAATTAAGTACATTTCTTAGTTTTTCTTTTTGAACAATATTAGGTTACTCGACTGATGTTAAATGAATTTGATTTTATTGACGGTTACAGGAGGATTCATAGTGTTTGCGTGGATGATATTTCCCTCATAAATTCATTTACAAGTTCTGATAATAATGGTGCGCTCAGAATTCTACATATGAACATAAGGAGTTTTAACAAAAATATTGATAGTTTTTTAGTTTTCTTGGAATCCATAAAAATTAATTGGGATTTAATAGTTTTAGGGGAAACGTGGTTGGGCAAGGACGGGGGAGGGGCCCAGCTTGAGGGATATAAGGTGTTTCATACGGCAAGGGGTGCGAATAGGAATGATGGTGTGTTAGTGTATGTGAGTGAGAGAGTGAATGTATCGGCACGAGAGGTGGAGCTGGGCGGCGTGCACGGCTTGTGTTTTGACTTTACTTATCTTAACAAACAATTCAATTTACTAGCAATTTACAGGACACATGACAATGACTTGGATCATTTTACTGTCGAACTTGGTCAACTTTACTCTAATTTGTCGAGAAATAAAACATATATACTAATTGGTGACGTTAACGCAAACCTCTTGACACCTGATAACAAAACTGAACGGTACTTAGACGTACTGTACGAAACTGGTTTTATGTGTGGTATTAACGCTCCGACTAGAGAAGTAGGCGACAGTAAGACCAATATTGACCACATTTTTGTTAAACATAATAACTTTGACGAACTGAAAACTGCCGTTATAAAGACCTATATAACTGACCACTATTGTGTTGCCCTGAATATTCAAATCGAACATGAGCACACAACTACAACACAAGGTGGAACTGAAACTTTTATTGACAAACAACAACTGAGCAATCTTGTAAAAAACGTTGACTGGACTTGTGTTACTGACATAACGGATGTGAACGACAGTGCCAATTTGTTTTTTAAAATAATTAATGATTGTATTGAGCAGTCTAGGAAAAAGTGGCTTAATACTAAACCAAGACTAAAAAAAATTAAGCCCTGGATAACAGAGGAATTAATTATTGGCATTCGAAAGAGGGATAAGATTAGTAAAGCCTTAAAGAAACAACCTTTTAATAGAAAACTAAAAGATCAGTACTTACAAATTAGAAATCAATTAAATGCCCAAATTAAATCAACAAAAATAAATTATTATAGATCTAAGATAAATAATTTTAAAAACAATCCAAAATGTTTTGGCAAACTGTAAATGAACTTGCTGGAAGAGTAAGAAATAAAGGCAGTTTTCCACTTCAAAAATTCACAGCAAACAGAATCACGGCTACAGACGAAAGCATTCCTCAACAATGTAAACAAGTGGCAGAAGAATTTAATCACTACTTCTCGAATGTGGGATACAACTTAGCTCGAGTAATCGACTCTAGTGGCCCTCCCGTAGTTGATGACAATAATTTCACTACAGGTACTACGTTCACATTACATACCATCACCGAGAACGACTTAATACGTTACATCACAAGCCTGCGCGGTGGCTCAGCTCCAGGTTACGATTGTATATCTGCCTCTTTCCTTATCGATAACTTACAATCATTTCGAAAGCCACTTCTCCACATAGTAAACTTAAGCATTCGCTCGGGCGAGTTTCCCGACGTCTTCAAGGTCGCAAAGGTGATTCCCTTGTACAAGGCTAACGATGTCACGCAGATGTCGAATTTCCGACCAATCAGTTTGTTAAGTGTTTTCTCTAAAGTCCTGGAAAAGGTAATAAAAGACCAACTAGTTTGCTACTTAGAGGAAAATAACATACTAACAAGTTGTCAATACGGGTTCAGAAAATCATTGAATATTTCAGATGCCTTTTTTAATATTTCAAGAAATTTAAATACAGCCATCGCCGGAAGCAAAAAATGTTTATTAATTTTTCTAGATCTAGCCAAAGCCTTCGATTCCGTTGATAGAGATAAATTACTAAATAAATTAAGATTGGTGGGGATAAAAAATAATGCTCTTAAATGGTTTAAAAGTTATCTATCCAAGCGGGAACAATTAACAACAATTAATGGCATCAATAGTGAATTAACAACAGTAAACTACGGGGTAATTCAGGGGAGTACATTAGGACCTTTGCTCTTTTTAATTTACATCAACAATCTTTCTAAAGTTCAAATATCCGGAAAATTATCTTTATTTGCAGATGACACTGCAGTTTTTGTTCAGGGGTTAAGTTGGGAAGAAGTCTTCGAAAAGGCGGTTAGAGATTTATCAATGATTAAAAAATGGTTTGATCAGAATTTACTATCATTAAATATTTCAAAATCAAAATTTATGCCCATAGCTCTTCGAGACAGCAGTGATACCCAAATTAATACAATCAAGCTACATTCCTGTGGCGATCCAAGGAGTACTGTATGTGACTGCGAATCTCTAGAGAGGGTGGACAAATATAAATACCTAGGGGTAGTGATTGATAATAGACTTAGTTGGACTTCCCACATTTGTTATTTGAACAATATTCTTAGGAAGTTGATTTACGTTTTTAGGCAGTTAGGTGAAATTTTAAACTTGCAAGAAATCAAAATGGCTTATTATGCGTACGCGCAGTCACTTCTGGAGGGAGGAATTATAATGTGGGGGGCAGCTTACAGGTCAAATCTTAACCCATTAATTGTAACGCAAAAAGCAATCCTTAAAGCGGCCTTGGGTAGATGTCGGCGTTACTCGTCCGAGGCTCTGTATTCTGAATTCATGGTTTTGGACGTAAGACAGCTTTTCGTCAGAGTAATGGCAACTTACATTTTTAAAAATTTTCACACCATATTTAACTATCAAACTCACCATTATACAACTAGGAGCAACTTAGGAGCGATTAATATTAATATTCCAAAATTAGTTAAAACCTTCTCAACCACAAATTCTTTTTATGTGGCTCATATAATTTTTCGAAACTTACCGGACGAACTTAAAGTATTTTCATGTTCATTAGCAGTATATAAATTAAAAATTAAATCTTGGCTTCATAGTATTGGAATTGAAAACACAGAACGTATAATAACATCAATTTACAGACCTTAATTTTTGTAAGGAGAGGCAGATATAGGGTGAAAGACAGTGCGTGTGTGTGTGTGTGTGTGTGTGTGTGTGTGTGTGTGTGTGTGTGTGTGTGTGTGTGCGTGGTTTTGTGTGTGTGTGTGTGTGTGTACGAGCGAATGTGTTCGAGTGGGGGGAGGGGGGTCTCTCGTTAGGAACGAAGCGATTATTGCCTTATAAGGAATTGTCAGTTCACCCGTCCGTTTAGCTTTCATCCCTTACTTTTTTTTCTTTCTTTTTGCTGTACCATGCTAGTCTTGTTGCGCTATAAATAATCTACTCATCACTATTGACTCCGTGCCGTCTATTCATTAATTTCTTATTATTTCTTTTATTTTATATTTCATTAACAAATTTGTACCAAGTCACAATTGTAATATTTTAGTTTAAGTTATCAAAATCGTTGTATAGATTCTTTTTAGTTATTTTTTGTTAATGCTAACATCTCCCTACTATGTAGCAAATAAAATAATTATAAGGACTCTATCTCACGCACAAGTGTCAAACTTATGTGAGATAATATTTCTTATCTATCTATGTATGTATTACTTATATGTATCTGTTTGAAATAAAGATGTTTTGATTTGAAGTTTCAAGAGCAGAAGTAGTAAAAATGTTCTCATCCTTAAAAAACAAAATGTCGGCAGGCTGGGATGAAATTCCAACAAAGTTATTAAAAATGACTTCTGAAATTATTGCTGGACCTTTGAGCCTGATAATCAATCAGTCTTTCCAAAATGGAACTTTCCCATATCAACTTAAATTTGCTGAAATTAAACCTCTATTTAAAAAAGGTAGTAAAACAAATTCTGATAATTATCGCCCTGTATCAATTTTGCCCGCTTTTTCTAAAATATTTGAAAAAATAGCTTATAATCAATTGTCTAACTTTTTTGAGTCAAATAATATTTTTATAGCAGAGCAGTATGGATTTAGATCTGGGAGCAACACAATAAAGGCTTTAGCTGACTTTTTGTGGGATGTAAACTGTGGATTGGATGAATCACAGAATATAGCTGGCTTGTTCTGTGATTTATCCAAAGCCTTTGATTGTGTAGTATATGACATTTTATTTTCAAAATTAGAGTATTATAATTTTTCCCAAAGTGCTTTAAAATGGATACAGTCTTATTTAAACAATCGTTTTCATCGAACAATTGTTTTCAAAGATAATAATTTAAATTTTTCAGAATGGAAGGAAAGCCTTTGTGGTGTACCCCAAGGATCAATATTAGGTCCACTTTTGTTTCTAATTTATATAAATGATCTACCATGCAATCTAAATTCAAAAATTATCCTTTATGCTGATGACACGACTGCTATATTGAAAGCAAACAATCCAAACAGTCTGCAAGATTTGACAGACAGTGCTTTTGAACAATTAAACAAGTGGTTTTCAGCTAATGGGCTTAAACTGAATGGTTCAAAGACCCAAATAATTCATTTTAAAACCACTCATAGTCGGGAAAAATTCAAATTGAAAATTAACTTACCAGGAGAAGTTATTGATCAGGTAAATTCAACAAAATTCTTAGGAATGCAAGTACAAAATAATTTAAAATGGGATGAATATTTACATATTTTAGCTAAGAGTCTGAACACAATCTGTTTCCAGATGACAGTCCTTCAGAACATAACAGATCTAAAAACTAAATTGATTGTTTATTATGCTCTTTTCATCTCATATTCAGTATGGAATTGAATTTTGGGGTAGTAGTTCCAACGCCGATCTAATTTTCAAGATACAGAAAAAGATCCTGAGGATCATGACGTTTTCCCATCCCAGAAGCTCTTGTAAATATTTATTTACTGAATTGAAAATATTGACATTACCTTCCTTGTACATATTAAATGTTTTGTTATTTATAAAAAGAAATTTAAATTTGTTTTTGAATGACAACCACCAACATAGTTATTTAACAAGGCATCATGACAATTTTCAGCTGCCCATCCACAGGTTTACTTCCTTAGAAAGAATGCCCCAGTATTTTGGGAAAAAATTGTACAACAAATTACCAAGTACTTTGAAATCAATTGAAAATATTAAAAAGTTTAAGAGAGAAGTGTCGAAACTGTTAATAAGTAAATCATATTACAGCACAGATTATCTAAATGATATTTTTGATTAATTTGTAAGTGACAAATATTTTTAGTTTTAAGTTCATCTTATTTATTATTATTATTATGACAATTTCACCTGTTTCTCCAGCATTGCTGGTTTATGTAAACGTTATGTGAAAATAAACTATTGACTATTGACTATTGACTATTTGCCAGAAGTGTCAACAGTATGATTATAAAAAGGAGAACAGACTTTTCACAAATATTTGTAAACAGTTTGAACTTATATAGTCTTCCGTAAAAAAAATTCGACAGCCCGAATATTTTGAGGGCTGTAGAACATATCCTCAATGTCGATTGTAAAGTTGTATAAAATGCGACAAATATTCTATATATAAATACGCAAGCATGTTTCATTTCCTACTTTTTTCTCAGCTCGTATGCATCGTAGGATAAATCCTCGCATACCGTTAGAAAGGTATAGTCCTGTAGATGACCAGAATCACATTCTAATTCACATCGGACTCCAGGGCTACGCCCCACAGGCTTTTAAAGTTCCGATGTTAATCTTATGGAGAAAGGAGAATTGATTGACTCATTAGACAGCTGTTGTAAAAAAACTGCTATAAAATTAGGAGGAACAGATGTTTTAGTTCTAAAAAATATTTTAAAGCTTCTTGGGTCCAGATAAACTGAAATTTTGATCGAATTTCGATCAGGAGGCGATCTCTAGTACGAATTATTACTTAAGCCAACACATAAATAATTGGGTTCGGTAGCGTTACAATATAATTTTAACAGGATTTGGTAAACTTTCATATTTTCTATAGGCCTACACACAAGTAAAATCAGAGAACCCACTTGAAATTACTTTCATTGATACACAAAGTTGTAGATCATGTGGCAAATATGCAAATTATTATTTAATCTAACACATAAATCATTCAGTTCACAATAAAATTTTGACAGAATTTGGTAGTCTACACTTTCATAAAACATAAAGTTAAAATCATATAACTCATTTAAAATTACAATGGACAAAGAAATTATTCAAAGCCAGGAAAATTTGGCCTAACAGTGGAATTCAGTCCAGTGCATAATTCTGCTTGATTAGTAAAAGTCCTCTCTTTTTAAGCGAATAAAATGTTCAGTTGCCGCGTCCGTACTGGCCGATTAGTGGCAAACTTGTTGCGCGACCACAAAAAAACAACAAACATTTCTAACAAACGACTTCAAACTTTGCAAATAACTTACTTCTGGAATAAAAATACTGGTCTCTATACCAGGAAAAATCTTATTCCGTTATAATATTTAATTAGAATTACAATAATTTTAACATTGGCCTTATGGAGTTAAAAATTAAAACAATGAAATAATGAAAACTGCTGACCAAACTGTCAAAGTGCTAACCACGTTTTCCAGTATAAACATATGGATCCCCATTGCAACCAGTTTCTAAATTATTATAAATGGTACTATAATAAAAACAATTGATCGTGTTTGAATTCGTAGCCTACTTTATACTGGTGATTATGAATGTTTTGATAAATAAAAGTTGTGTAAAAGTATAAATAGTATAAATACAACTAATCAATTTGAAGTACGATCCGGTCAATAGTCAACTTACTATAGTCTTAGTGCTTAATAAATGGCCTGAACTATTTCACATATTCTTTAGGAATAATCAATAAGTTGACTCAGTTAATAAATGCGCATTTTAGGAGTCTGAATAAAGCACTTTCTTCTTCTTTCATCTTTTTCTTCCAATCAATTTTGAAAATTGAAATTGAATTTTAAAAAATTATTAACAATTATGCTGTTAACAAAAAAACTAGAATCCACGTGTTACAGATACAACTTGTGGTTCAACTTGTGCAGCATCCGTAGGCAGAGCCGTAGATTGCTGGCTAAAACAGTCAGAAAGGCAAGTGAGCGGAGCAAACGAGCTCGTCTTGCGAACAAGAAAAAAGACTTTTTCACTTGACATTTTAGTTTATCGAGCAAATGCTCATCAGCCAAGTAATATTATAAATAGTCTATAAATATGAATATAAAAATCTGTATGCTAAATCTGACTACGCTAACATAAACAAAGCTCAAAAGGCATTTTTCTTCCAAAACGAACTCGTTCTCTCCGCTCACTCTCCTATATTTAATGTAGGCCTAAGGTGATGCACTCTTATGAACTCTGGTATGAGTTTGTTGAAACTAACACGTAGATGTAACCTCGTTGATTACCAGCTAATTTCATTATTGTTGCTAATTCTTTTGTTTTAAAATTTAATTGCAATTTTATAAATTGCTTATAGATGTTTTTTCTTTTACTTTTATTAACTAATTAGTCAAAATCACCATTATAAATAAGGCCTACCAAAAATGAAAACTGATAAATTTATTCGATTATTGTATCATTTAGTAATTCATTTACTGGCTCCAATGGAAAAAAACACATATTTATGCTGGAGTACGGGTTCGTGCTTTGGCAGTTAGTTGAGTCAGGTTTTTTCAGCAACTCTTTAATAATGGTGGTTGAAGTGCATGGTTTTTCCCATAAGAATTGTTAAGAGCAAGAAATCTTTTTTACATTAATGTTATGACGTATGTAAAGCCGCGTCCGCACTGGCCGAACATGTTCGCCGAACAAAGTTATTCCAAACTTTTGTCTGTTCGTTGCTAACCTTTTAGAATGTAAATCATATGGACGGTAATTGTTTGATAGGAATGTTTGTTGATTTTTTTGTGTTCAGAATGTTCGGCCAGTGCGGACGTGGCTTAATAGTAATATTTTGACGCAAAGTAATATTTTAGTACGAGAAAGAAGGGGGAATAATCTTAGATTACTTATTACATAATCGCTTTATAAAAAAACACAATTGACAATAGAATAACAATGTTTCGCGAAGGGATATGCTTAAACTTCAGATTGAACCTACAATCACACTGATGTCTCAGTGCCAACTGGAAAATATATGCCTAAATAGGCCTACTAAAACTGGTGTACCATAAAATTGTAAATTTCAGCATTGTGATTATTGCGAAACGTAATCGGTAAACCTTTTATCTGGGTTTTCCAATTATACAATTATACAATAAGAGAGGAAGGGAAATACCAAAGCAAGTTTCTGAGGGGGCGGGTTCTTTTGCGATGAGTCACATTCCACCCTGCTTGGGATTCGCTCGTCGAGGTCCCAGAACCAAAGAATGTCCACCCTGTACTTTCCGAGAGAACTATTGGTTAAAAAAAATCCCCCAGTACAAATATTTCGAAATGCAAATGTAATACGTAGTAAGTGCGACAGTCATTCAGTTGGTCTAAAGACTTTGAGTAGTGAGGGTTGTGGACATTGAAGAATTTTGGTTGTATTTTTATGTCTACAAGTGTTAGATTAGTGATATTGCGTTAAGTTTTAATCGTTGTTGTTCTGTTATCTTAATAGTAAATTGTTAGGTAAGAGTGTTAGGGTATGAATAGAATTGTAGAAATATGTGCTAAACGGAAAGGTCACAGTTTATTCCATACCAATGAGGGATATTATGTGTTTGCAAATGATTGTAATAACCGACATCGCCTCGTTTATCTCAAGTGTCGCGAGAAACATTGTCGTGCGGGGCAGCACATACGGCGCCGTCACGGCGAGAAAAACCCACGGCGAAACCGCCGTGTATTCTCTACTCTGCCGTTCGGTAGTTTCGCCGTGACTTTCGTAGTAGGGCATTGCACTTATGGAGCAGGGCACACGGCACGGCGAAACTGCCGTGCCGTCGCGCTATCAGCCCCACTAAAGTGTTAAATAATTATTGTTAATAATTTAAAAACTTATTTAATAGCTATTAAAATATGATTATATTTTATATCCATGTTAAGAAAATAATTTTCTATTTTTTTTTACCGGCCTTTAGGTGTTTTAAACTACAATATTCTCAAAATGTATTCGTAATTATAGCCTGATTGCAATCGCTAAAATCACCATGCAAGAGTTTTTACATTAACCAAAGGAACGACCAATGGTCAGGGGTGGAAGGGTAGGGGGGGCAGCCGACCAGTAGTGAATCCCTTCGTGTCACACCTGCCCTTAGTAGTTTTCACTCCGAAAACGCATTTTCTTCCGACGGTGTGTCAGAAGGCACAGCAAGGCAATCTTCTTGCGTCTTGATAGCACCATATCTGAACCACGACTGACACTGACACTGAAACTGAAACCGAATCCTAGCGTCAGCCGTCAGAAGCTCTGTCACGGCGGTTCTGCCGTGCCGTGTGTTCTGCACCCATTTAGCCATGGCGAAACCGCCGCACGGCAATCTCGCCGTCACGGCGGTTTCGCCGTGCCGTGTGTCCCTAGCCTCTGAGCAGGGGCCTATGATATCTAACGCCGTGTGTTCCACTTGCCCCACGGTTTCGGGCCCATCTCAAAACAGGACATTTGCCCCACGGGGTTAACAGGCAGAAAAAATTATCATCAAGAACAGGACACTTGCTCCACCAGAAGAGAGGGAGGTACAGCCCTTCCCCCAACAGCCTGCTGCTCTCTTGCCTCTCTCTCCCTCACTCGGCTTGGCTGGTGGTGACCTGAATGCACGTGTTTTATTTTAATAAATTATTTTATGTATATGTAAATGGGGGTTTTTTATTCCAGGAGTGATTAAACCTTTTTTAGTCTAATCCCAAGGCAAAAACGCCAGATTAAAGGTTTTCAATCTAGAATGATAAAAGCCTCAACGTTAATATTTACTATACTATTTCATATTAGCAGCCATGTAACTGATTTCTTTTGTCCAAACAGTGTATTATTACAAGGCTTCATTGTGTAAATAAATTATGGTATTTAATTAGAACAAGGATAATTAAGTTAAATCATCATTAGTTAATCTAATATCATTCTCGTGTGGTTTTAAATTAACGAGGTGGCCCGTGCGCAAATTGCACATTTTATAAATCTGTATGGGTGAAACTCACCTACAATACGTGAATGTTGATTATGAAGTGACAGACAAGGAATCTAAAATAAATAAAGAGAAGGTAGGGGTCAAGACACGCAACGCTCTCTATGAACCAGGTGTTCTTTTGCACCTATGACGTCATCATTAGCATTAACAGTATTAGTAAATGGTGATGTCATAGGTGCAAAAGAACACCTGGTTCATAGAGGGCGTTGCATGTCATGACCCCTACCTTGTCTTTATTTATTTTAGACTAGCAGTTACCCAGCGCGCTTTGCTGCGCTCAAATTAAGTTGTTTACATAAATAAAACTATTTTAATATAACAAAAAAAAAAAAGATAAGTTAAGTTTTTAGTTTTTTAATGTTTGTTACATTAAAAAACTTCAATGGCATAGAAAGTAAGTATATTAATATAACTGTAAAGCCAAAGGATAAACAGGCGTTTTGCAAATTTAAATCGAGAATAGTCAAAGCTTGCCTTGTATCTTATTGATCGTAATTGCAAATGCAAGAGCACCTATGAGCAAAGAGGCACGTCCATGTCAAATTTCAACCCCGGAGGCAATAAATTAATTTAAAGTCCAGTGGAGCACAGCCCTACTAAAAAATATTTTTGCAAAACCATTCTTGGTGAGTACCTATGAGCAAAGAGGCATGTCCAAGTAAAATTTCAACCATGGTGGCCCTAAAGTAATTTAAAGTCCAGTGGGGCGGAGCCCTAAAGAGCTTAAAAATTATATTTGCAAAACCGTTTCCTAGTGAGTAGCTATGAACAAAAAGAATCGTACATCAAATTTCTACCCCAGCGGCCCTAAAGTAATTTTAAAGTCCAGTGGGGCGGAGCCCTAAAGTGCTTAAAAACGATATGTGCAAAACCGTTTCTTAGTGAGCACCTATGAACAAAAAGAATCATCCATATAATTTCAACCCCGGTGGCCCTAAAGTGATTTTAAAGTCCAATGGGGCGGAGCTCTAAAGATCTTAAAAAACTATTTTTGCAAAACTGTTTCTTAGTAAGCACCGAAGAGTAAAGAGCGTCGTCCATCAAATTTCAACCCCGGTGGCCCTAAAGTAATTTTGAAGTCCAGTGGGGTTGAGCCCTAAAGAGCTTAAAAAACTATATTTGCAAAACCGTTTCCTAGTGAGTACCTATGAGCAAAGAGAATCGTCCATGTCAAATTTCAGCTTCGGAGGTCCTAAAGTAATTTCAATGTCCAGTGAGGCGGAGCCCTAAAGTGCTTAATAAATACATTTGCAAAATCGTTTCTTAGTGAGTACCTATGGGTAAAGAGCATCGTCCATCAAATTTCAACCCCGGTGGCCCTAAAGTAATTTTGAAGTCCAGCGGGGTGGAGCCCTAAAGAGCTTAAAAAACTATATTTGCAAAACCGTTTCCTAGTGAGTACCTATGAGCAAAGGCATCGTCAAATTTCAGCTCCGGAGGTCCTAAAGTAATTTCAATGTCCAGTGAGGCGGAGCCCTAAAGTGCTTAAAAAACTATATTTGCAAAATCGTTTCTTAGTGAATACCTATGGGTAAAGATCATCGTCCATCAAATTTCAACCCTGGTGGCCCTAAAGTAATTTTGAAGTCCAGTGGGGTCGAGCCCTAAATAGCTTAAAAAATTATATTTGCAAAACCGTTTCCTAGTGAGTACCTATGAGCAAAGAGAATCGTCCATGTCAAATTTCAGCTCCGGAGGTCCTAAAGTAATTTCAATGTCCAGTGAGGCGGAGCCCTAAAGTGCTTAAAAAACTATTTTTCCAAAATCGTTTCTTAGTGTGCACCTATGGGTAAAGAGAATTGTCCATCAAATTTCAACCCCGGTGGTCCTAAAGTAATTTTGAAGTCCAGTGGGGTGGAGCCCTAAAGAGCTTAAAAAATTATATTTGCAAAACCTTTGGACCTATGGTGCACCTATGGACAAAGAGAATCGTCCATGTCAAATTTCACCACCTGTAGGCTTTTAGTGTAATTGTGAGCTTCCGTAGGGCGGAGCCATAAAGACAACACAAACATCAACATTATACCTCACACCTGGTTACTTCTATGATTATAAGCATCTGCTTGAATGAAACTTTCAAATTTTTTAATCACAGCGGTTCATTTTGTAAACACTAAATTTCTAAAACCTGACACTGCACCATTGTATGCCCTCTGGGTCAGAGCCCTTTGGGCAGATTTGCACCAAACTTCACTCAAACCATCCTTGAATAATTCTTAATAATGTCTGAAAGTTTCATTACGATCTGTCGAGCGGTTTTTGAGTCTATAGGCAACATACATATATATAAATATATATACATACTTCCTCTTTTATTTATTTTAGATTCCTTGGTGACAGAGATCTATTCTTGTTTTTACTATGTGGCTTTTAAAATTCATCAGCTGTTAAATTACAATTCACATTAAAGAACTTGCAAAAAAAGTTGGTCAACATTTTAAAGCGCCCTCTAGAAATAAATCAAAGGCGAGGGGGGCGAAGCCCGAAACAGTATAACCTTTTTAATTGCGATTCGTCACTGCGGTATATCCTAAGCTTTAAAATGACACCTCAATCTTAAAAATCGGTTCAGTAGATCGAGAGAAAAAGGGACGTAACAGACGAAACCCTTATAGAAATAAGAAGATAGATGTTTCATTTTCTATTCAATTACAGTAAACAGTATGCAATATTCCAATGAAAAAACTAGTTGACATGAAGCATTTTTGTGTTTTATACTAAAGATATCACCAAGCCGGAGAATAAAATAACTCTAGGAGTACTTTTTTCCCAACTCTCGTTCTCGCGCCACGTAAGGAGGGCTACTTTAACATGCAGTTTTATGGGAAAACTGTTTTGCACACTCTCTTATTTTGATGTTAGCATTTTTATTTCTTTTAATACTCATACACGTTATTTAATATTGTTTCTTGATATAGAATGAGAAATAAATATTTATTCAGGAATGTTAAGTGATCTATTCGGCTCAATTAGTGGGTCACATGTGGTCGTAATGCAAGTAAGCTAAGCAGGGGACTACAATGCAATTCATACGGGATTGCGCTTTATGATGACGTCACGCAACAGAGCGTTCGGCCACCACCAGCCAAGCCGAGTGAAGGAGAGAGCGAGAGAGGCGAGAGAGCAGCAGGCCGTTGGGGGAGGGGCTGTACCTCCCTCTCTTCTGGTGGAGCAAGTGTCCTGTTCTTGGCGATCATTTTTTCTTCCTGTTAACCCCGTGGGGCAAATGTCCTGTTTTGAGATGGGCCCTAAACCGTGGGGCAAAATGGATACACCCATCTAACGGGCCTGTATACTTCCCCCACCACCAAAGTCACGTGACTAAATGCGGCCGATCTGCAGCACAAGTTTCCATAAGATAACATTGTGAAAACGTGACATCCCTCACTTATTTTCCATCTCTTAGGAATTAGATAATAGGTTATTCGACAAGACTTTTATATTCTAATTTAAATAAAATAAGAAACACAATTATACCATAACTGCAAAATTCTAAAATATTCTTAGAAATTTATTTCGATATAAAGTGAAAAATTGTATTCAATTTATAGTTTTGTTTACACTTAGCAGCTGTTGACATAAAATTATATTTCATTGCTAATGCTGATTTTTTTAGAAGGTGAAATATAAAATTTAACTTGTTTTTAACGAAAATAAAAAGACTAATCGGCAATCTACTATAGTAGGATTCACGAAAATAGTCCGATGAGAGGCGATACATTGTTGCCAAATTTATTCTGAATCACATGTTTATACTGTGTTACACATGGTAAAAATAATCACAAATGACAACATTGCAGGGCGAGAGGGGGTGAGGGGAGACACAGCTGTTTAAATTTCCATCGGACTATTTTCGTGCATCTTACTATAATTTAATACGTTTATTCCATGTCTTATTCCTAGAAATATCTTTGAAAACATCAGAAGAAAACTCTTTACAAAAAAGACAATACGCCCTACAGTGGTATAAATTGAAATTTTTGTTTTACCTAAAGAATGTGTTTTAAGTTTTGCAAAGCATAACGTTATTAGTATCGTTCAATTTGTAATTTAATGACGATTAGAATTATATGCAACACTTAAGACTTCTTTGAATTACATTTAAAAATACACGCAAAAACTATAGCGAAGTCAGGCTATTGCAATGCTTTTAAATGGACCGCAAGCAGTCCAAACATGTATGCATGCAGGCCCGTTATTTTTCGTAGGCCCCGGCTGAGCCCTACAAGCTTTTAAAGTTTCAATGTTAAGGAGAAGGATAATTGACCGAATCATTAGACAGCTGTTGGTAATAACAATTGCTAGCAAATCAGGAAGAACAGATGTTTCCGTAATAAAATATTTTAAACCAATTGGTTTATGATCAACTAAACTATTGATTGAATTTCGACCTGTGGGCGATCCCTAGTTATTTTAATTACGTCATAAAAACCTCTTTTTATTGTTATTAGTCCATAAAAATATAGATGTGTATGTTTTTTTTTACATATTTTTGAAATAACAAATTGTATTTCGTGTATTATATCACGGTAGGCAAGAAATAGTTTTACTATATAGTACCTACTCTATGCCTAACGCATGGACATTGGTTAAAAACAAACAACTTAAAAGAAATTATCACTGAAGAAATAGGCACTGAAGAAATTATGATTGAAGTAATATGTACACTCAAACAGATTTCAATGCATTTCTTATGGGAAATTTTATTGCGGCTCACTAGTTTAGTAATGCGCAGAATGACTTCAATAACAAACGGTGTATGAAGCGAACAAGCTCGTCGTGGGTGGGGCTGAGTGAGCGGGGCGAATTATCTCGTCTTATAGAGGAATTAACGAACTAACCAACCTTTTTTTAGCTTGACTTTTCAGTGGATCATATCCAGTTACCTAGTGTTCATATATTGATAACTAGCCAACCTGTCTTTGCGTGCATTTCCACAAAGAAAATCCGTTACCGTCGGTTCGGGAAGGAGCGAGCGGTGGCGGCGGCAGACACCGTCGTGGCCGGCTCGAGGTCTATTGTTTGGTGCGCTGACTGTGCCAGAGGGAAGAAATATACACTCGCCACTCAGAGGGAACAAATATACACTTGGCTCCCAGAGGGAAGAAATAAACAAACTGTTTAGTGAATTATATTTTGGAGTGTTTATTTGTTCCCTCTGTAATTTTGTCCCTGAGTTTTCTCAAGACTAAGTCTACGTTTTTAGTTTGGAGTGTACTAGAGGGAAGAAATAAACAGTTGCCTATTAGAGGGAAGTAATATACACTTATAATTTTAGTGGAGGGAAGAAATAAACAGTGCCAAATAAGAGGGAAGGAATTGCGAGGGAAGAAATATACACACCCACCAAATTTGATCAAGGTATGTCAATAAATATGTGAGATACAGGGTTTTGTTAATTTCCCTTAAGAATAACATGGAATTCCAATAAAAATCTTTCTCACCACAATAGTTTAGTCAGTATTCTTTTTTAGATTATTTAATGTTAAACCAATAGGACCTCATGTGATTTGACTTTCATAAATCTGTCTCAAAAAGTGCAACGTTAACCAGCTCAAATATTATCCAAGTTTTATTGGTATCGGCTAGGATTTTCCGCATCAGACTGAATAAATGAGAGTCTGTAGCTTTGAAATATAATTACACATTATATTTATATAATGAGTGATTGTAGTTATAGTACATCTTATTTACATATATTCCAATTTAATTACTGGTATATGTTATTCATTTTCACTGCAGGAGTATGATGAGGAAGAAGATGAAGATGATGACAGGCCACATAAGAAAAAGAAGAAGAATGACAGATTTGGAGGCTTCATTATTGATGAGGCTGAAGTGGACGATGAGGTAATGTGTAGTATTAAGTAGAGTAGAGAAATTAGTTTGTTGCAGTTAGTCTTACTGAAAATTGCAAAAGACCATACAGATCTTATGAATAAATTAATTAATTAGCTCACCATGATTCTTCAATTTTTTTTTTTAATATAAAATTGAAAGACTAACAATTGATAATGTCTTATAGATCCAAATTGCTGCTAAATAAGCAGTACAGCAGTATTGAATCAAACTTTATAAATACATTCTTAAATACATTTTTCTGAGATAGTATACTGTCTTATTAACATATATACTTTATATCATAAATGATGATTCTATGTTGTCAATTATTCTGGAAACTAGGCATTGTAATTAGTAAATTAGGAAAGAAGCATTTCCAAATCAAACTCGATTATGGATTCTTTTTCTACTAATATATCGATCAACTCCGCAAAACTAAAGTTCACAAACCAGATGAAAACAGTGTTCGAATAGACAACAAATCTTATAGAGTACGAAAGAGACAAAGACACATGAAGAAGAACTTGCTCAACATATCTTCAAATCTCCTAGACCAAAGAATATAATATCACTCGCTACACCATCAACTAACGACGGAAATGAGTACCATCAGCCAATCATGAAATTTATTAGACAAAGCTAACATCAATAGATTAACAACTAGGGATAAGGGAATTGCATTCGTCAGAACCTCGCAGATCTTCCAGGTGCAGTTAACAAACTTGACGGATTGTGTAGGTAGTCAGATTAGACCCCAGTTCAAAATTTGCGTGAGAGAACTGTACTGTCTTATTAACATATGTAATTGATATCAAATAGGGGTAGGCTGGTTGTTAAAGTTGGTTGTCGGTTTTATCGGTTTTTCAGAAAAAAACCGATAATCGAGAATTGATAACACATGTCAGTTTTTGATTTATCGGGTTTTTTTACTAACTAAAGATAAAAAGTTGAACAGAATCAATTATAAAAGAAAGGACGTCCGGTTCTAGGAAGATAACAATACAGTTGTAATATGAGACGATAGGTGGAATGCGGAACACCTGCCGATAAGCTCTCTATTGTTTGGCATCCAGCCAACCGGCAATGGCTTAACTTATCTGATTTACGACCCTATCAGTTCCCTAGTACCTTATATTTAGTTTCTGATCTAATTGTAGTACAAAAACAAGTTATAGCTAATTTTTTATGTCTGATATTTACAAATTGAATAAAACTTAAATTAAAGTTGTACGACCTATGGTTCAATCTGTATAGGTGAATTAATGTTATTATTATGTTGTTCTCAATATTGAACTCAAAAATACTACAACACACCTAATTTTTACTTTCTCCCCCTATACCATAGTATATGGAGAAAGTATTGTTTTCGTCAAAATTTTCGAATTTGAGTTGTTGGTGGATTTATCCATTTTGGTTCCCCCTGAGTCCAAAAAAGTGGTTTTCGAAGTGATGTCTGTGTGTGTGGATGTATACAGAGCTAGAGAATGCCACAATGGTCCGATTTTGGTGAAATTTGGTACGTAGGTCCAAAACCACAATAATTCCAGGCGTTTTTTTCATTTTTTTGAATTTTTGATTTTTAAGGGTAGTTTACCCCAAAAAACCCTCAAAAAACGTGAAAAATCCAAATTTTTCAAAAACGGCTCTAACGATTTTGATTAAACTTTTGTGGTTTATTAAGAATAAAATGCTGAATAAAATGACACCACCCGCATTTCCGAGAAAATGCGCGTTCAAAAGTTATAGAGTAAAAAGTGTTTCAAAAATCAATTTTTTGGATTTTCAAAAAAGCTGTTATTTTGAAATAAATTTTACTCATGACCACTAAATCAAGCTCAAAAAACTAAATAATCCAGTACTTTAAATTATTGCTCTATGTCAAGTGGTTGCGGAGAAAATCCAATTTTTCGTTTAGCGGTAAACGCAGTACGTTGTCACAGACGCGCGTAGGGTCAATCTCGTGCTGCTCAGCTGTTAGCTATCTGATTGAGCCATCAAGACATTAATGTTTTGAGGCTTTTAACACCTTTTTTATATTGTTGGGAGAAAGTATGTGTCAGTTAACTGATACCGCTTATTTTATAAATATATAGAATTATCATTTTACTGAATTAAAACTAAACTAATTATCTTAACAAAATGCATTTTTATAAAACGAGCCAGAATTTGAGGGTGTTTCTGAGCTCTTTTAAATGGTTGGATTTTATTCTATACTCCCACATATTTCATCAATTCCTACAAAAATATAATAGTCAAAGTTTTTATCTTTTAATTTTAGTTTTTGATTAAAATTGCAAATTTGCCCACCAAAATAGTTGTAGTGCTCTTTGACTACTTTCAGATAAAATATGAGGCCAGTTATATAGTAGGATAGACATAACTTGCAATAACTGACTGGTCCTATTTAAAAAGCATAAATCTGTAAATGGTAGAAAATAGGCATCAGAGTGATTTTAGATGGTATTGATAACCTTGTGTTGTTTCATGTTTACATCTAAAATAAACCAAAAACAGACAACCAGTGCTAGTAAAAAACGGAACCGAAACCGAAGCGATAAATTTTGTAACCGACCCATCACTTATATCAAATGATAATTCTATATTGTCAATTGTTCAATATAAATACATTATTACGGTACTGATGTGTTCAATAAATAAAAATCAAAAAGCAACTTCAATCAATTTATTTATTATCAAGTAAAGTACCAGTTCACGACGGACGGTCAAGTTGCTAGTGGTGGACCACTGGGAATGACCCTGTTATACTTAAGATCTGTGTGGGATTTCGGATGATTCAAGTACCTTACAGCAATGTTTTATATTTTAATTGTAGCAACCAGGCTGTAAATCTTTGTAAAAAATGTCAGGCCTAACTGTTTAATACTTTTTTTTTAAACCTGTTTGATGTAGTACAAATAGTTAATATATCAGAGTTTGGACACTTCCCATGTTAATAACATAAGTATTAACAAGTAAACATGGTACTTTTAGCAGATTGTTTTTGCAAAATTATTTAAATACTATTTATATAAACTGACACATAATTTAACTACTGTATACAGCGAGTGTTACTAAATTAAATCGTAATATGCAACCCCTTTTTTTTGTTTCATGTTAATTTTAACCAAAGATACTATATTAAGATTTTTTATCTAGATCTAGTTGACAGTTGTCTTTATCTAGTTGACGGTTTTTATAGGTGGAAGATGAAGATGAATGGGAAGACGGGGCCCAGGAGATCGGCATCGTCGCCAACGAGATGGAAGAACTCGGACCGACTGCTCGGGAAATCGAGGGACGGAGAAGAGGAAACACCCTATGGGAGTGAGTAGCCATTACACCAGCCAGAGGGAATCACTGTAATTCCAACTTTATCCATACTATTTAAAATATTTGCCGGAAGTATGATCAAATTGTATTGTACCGGACACATTACTACAGGGCTTGTAACAGTTATTTATTTTATTTTTTTGTTATTTTTTTTGCTCTTGGTTATTTTTTGTTATTTTTTTTTTAATTTGGTTATTTTTGTAATTTTTTTAGGGATTTTGGTTATTTTTTTATTTTTTTAGCGCAATTAGCCTTTTATTGGTCGATTTGGATGAAGCTCGTAAAAACAAAATAAATGTTTAAAAAAGGAAAAAGTGGAAAAAAGTAAAAAATAAATCAAAGAGGTTTTTTCTATTTTAAAATTTTTTAAATATTATTATTGCTTTAGTAGATTATTACTTACCTAGTTCAAAATTATCCTCCAGCATTTTTATTGCCTATATATATTTAATATCTCGATAAAACGCAGGTTTTTTGGAATTTTTAGCGACATTTGGGTTTATTCAAGGTTATTTTTTGTTTATTTTTTTTATTTTTATTAACCTCAAGAACTGTTACAAGCCCTGTTACTATTATTCTACTCTATTCCTTCAAGCTCAGAAAGATTTATGTTAAAAACTTGATTTTGAACACATGTAATTAAAAAAAATTAGGCATAGTCACCAGACCACTCTAATACACTGGTTCTAGTTATACTGGAAGGGTCAGGCCCGGATTATCTACTAGGCCAACCTAGGCCATGGCCTAGGGCGTCAGCCAGTGGGGGGGCGTTAAATGGGCCAATTTTATAATATGTTTCTGTCAAAAAATATTGCCGCAAATTTAATTTAATTCTGGGTTTTTCACAATGTTTTAAATTAAATTCTTTAATAACAAGAGTAAATAGAATATTCGGCAAAAAGAAGAAATATCTATTTAGGCGAATCAGGTGACCTCCTAAGGTGCCGGGATCCGAGGGGCTCCTTTTATGGCGGGGATGAGCGCCGCTGATCTGCCGTAAAGAGTTATTGCATACAACACCTGATTAGCTGTCAAGAGCATCACTCCCGACTGGCAGTAAACATTGGCCTGTAATCGACGGTAAATAGCACCCTTGATCAGAGTTAAATCACGCCCCTGACCAGTGATAAACATAGCCTACGACTGGAGGTACGGTAAAAGATCACCTCTGATCGACTGTAAAGAGCGCCCCCAATATGCGTAAATAGCGCCTGGTACCATCGGTAAAGAGCGCCCCCGACCAGCGGTAAACATTTCCCCTAATGGACGGTAAACAGGTTCCATTTGGCTTGACCTTTGCCTTGTAAGGTTTGTCTTGAACTTGTTCCCTTGACCTGGATTAAAATTTATTTCTGTATTAAAATCATATAATATTTGATTTAAGATCTTAAATTAATTTGGTGGTAAAATGGTACATTAAATTATGCAAAAGGATTACGTCCACGGCTTAAAGTGACAAAAATGCTGATCATCACATTCGTTATTAGTACTGTTGTTTTATACAAAGTAATTAGAATTAAAATATAAGCCAATAAATCGGCTTGTTATTATTTATTTATTTTTTTTGTGGGGGGGGGAGGGGCGTAATTGTGATCTTTGGCCTAGAGTGTCAAAAAGTGTTAATCCGGGCCTGGGACGGATCAACATATACATTAGAGTCCCACTATTCTGAACCCTGCTATTCCAAACATCCGCCTAATCAAAAACACATTTTGTTTAAAAAAAATGTTTTTCTTTACTTAAAAACAGGGAGTCCCTACTGTTGATATTACATGTAATTTGTTAGACATAATTCTGACGCTATAGTGGCTGCTTTTCTGTGATTTGATTGTTGTTGATAAACTTTATTACAATGTCCCATCAGTATGGGGCTCATGTATCACTTCCATGGCTAGCGAATGCTTTGTGCGGTCCGATCATTATTGCGTCCCAGTATTGCACGCTCTGTTGGAGTAAGCGAGTCAATATCTTTTGCATTACTTTTGGATCCTGCCTATTCCAAAATTTGCTAAACTGAAAAGAGTCTAGTCCTGATTAGTTCGCATTAGGTCAACAATTGTTTGCATTTAAATGCAGTATAATGACGTAAATGTTGAAAGTTTTGTCTTTAAAAATTCACAATCCTCGCTGAATATGTGGGCTAGGAGACTTTTTTAAGTCACAAATCCATTCATACAAAAACTATAATTTATGTAAGTTTAGTAATCAATCCAAAACTCATTTACAATATTAATTCATTCAAAATTTCCAAGGAATCTTGCATTTTAATACAGATTCTATTTTATTTATAGGTTTTCCAATTTAACTATAGTTCTAACCGGACTCATTTTTTATCAGGTGATGTGTTTTCAGTTCCCAGAAGGAGGATGAGATCGAGGAGTATCTCCGCAAGAAGTACGCGGACGAGTCGGTCGCGGCGAGGCACTTCGGTGACGGAGGCGAGGACATGTCTGATGAGATCACACAGCAAACGCTGCTGCCGGGAGTCAAGTAAGTGGATTATGCTTAGTTCATGGAATAATACTTAAAACAAATTCAAATCATTCAAACCAGTTTAAGAAAAGGAAGTTGAATCAATTTTGAACATTCTAAATTTATGTGTGAGTTTGGAATCGTTTCTCACTTTCTTTGATTCATAATTTTTATTTTCCGATTTCCTATTCATGGGCAACATCTTTTTTTGTAGTGTGAGACAAATCCAATTGGGAATCCATTCGCTACCTAAAAAATTACAACAAACACATACACTGCCTCTAAGCACTCCCGATATTTTGTGAAACCAAATAATGTTCCGCATCTTTACAATTTTATGTCCTCTTATTACACACCAAAAACTGGATTTAATCAAGTCTTAATCACATTAGTCCTGAGTAGATAAGTAACTCTTTCAGAACCATAACTAAGAGTTAGCTTGCCTGTAAAAGTAGTAAAAAGTACTTACGTAATTGAAACATAATTTAAAATTTTAAATATAAAGGTGGAGAAGCTTTAAGTGACTTGGTTAATTTAAAATGGTGGAAGAGCATAGTCTTATCAAGAAACTGAATTTATAGTAAACAAAACTTAAACTGATTTGAGATTTCAAAAGGTTTTAAATACTATTTTTATATTAAAGGTTTTGTTTCAAAATTAACTTATGGTCCATAAGTTAAAGTATCCACCAAGTTATTTCAGGTAGTGTCTGTGATAATTCACTTTCCATTTGTGGAATCATTTAACAATTAAGAACTCAATGTTTGTTTGATATGAAATTGGGTGCCCTCTCGGGTATTCTCTTTGTTTTTTAGTTAGTTTGAAAAGTTAGTTAGTTTTAGTCTGTTCTTTTGTGTTATTTAATGATTACTTTGTAAAAGAAAAAATTAATGAAAAAGAACCACACCAGTATAAGAGTGTTATTCATTACTTGATTTAGGCTAGGCATGTTTTTAAAGTAAGTACCGTTAGTAAAAACTAAGAGGTCTTTTTTTAATTTTTGTTTTAAAGCCTGTACTTTAGCTTACTTTTCTACGTAATGTACGCCATTATTAAGACACTTTTCATACTATACAGTTAGCATGTGGTAGTCATTTGGCGCTAGTTCGGGACTGTAGGGAGGATGATCGCACTGATCTTTGATCAAATCCTGCGTTCGATTAGCCGCCTGTGGATGAAGTCAAAGCACTGTCCAAACGTTTGGTTTTATGCACCTCAGTGCAAATTTTTGGTACCCAGCTTGACCACAATTTTCCGATAGCCTGAATTTTTTGTCACAATTTCACACACAACACTTCAAGAAACTTAAGGACACTGCTGAGAAAGTGACAAAACCGTTAAGCGCCTGTTTTTTAGTTTTTTTGTTGTGAACATTTTCCACCAAATCGTCAGTAAAGATCGAAGGGCGGCTACCAAGTTCCTCATCATTCACTTTTGTGCGGCCATCTTTAAACGCCCTGATCCACTTTTATACCATTCCATTACTAATAACGTTTTCTCAGTACACTCCACAGATCTCATAATGAATATTGAATGAGAAAACAGATAGCAGGCGGGACTCTCAATGAGCGGAGAAATTTCAAACACTTGCAAAAATCCGAACTCAGAGTTGACAAATGCTGTAATGGCGTCTGAGCGTTGCCGACAGATGTAGATACACAGCGCGTATGCGTGGAACGCCGACTGCAGCGCTGCAATGGCGGAGTTTCAAAATGGTACTTACTTTAAAACCTCGTACTTGGCTTTCAGGGATCCAAACTTGTGGATGGTGCGGTGTCGCATTGGTGAAGAGAAGAATACAGCTCTGCTTCTGATGAGGAAGTTCATCACTTACCAGAACACAGAGGAGCCGTTGCAGATAAAAAGTGTGGTGGCGCCCGAAGGGGTGAAGGGCTACATATACATCGAGGCGTACAAACAGCCTCACGTGAAGCAGGCGATCGAGAATGTCGGCAACCTGCGGATGGGCATTTGGAAACAACAGGTGAGATGGAGGGTGTCATTCAGAGTTAAAAATTGTATGATATTTGGTATCCCTGGTGGTTTTATTTTTATATTCTGTGAGTATCTTGCCTCTGGCAAGGGGAAAACAGAGAAATAAATGAGAGACACAAAACTGCTTAATGAAGTTATGTATCAATGATACATTAATCTGGCTGAGCCAGAGGATAATCATGTGTTAATTTGGTCACTTATTTACAAAATAATTCTATTAGAAAAAATTCTCAAAATGGTTGTCTTTTGTGTTGAACCACTCTTGTGAAATCAATGTTATGTTTACTGTGTAGATGGTTCCGATCAAAGAGATGACCGATGTTCTACGAGTGGTCAAAGTTCAGACTGGTCTGAGGCCCAAGCAGTGGGTGCGACTAAAGAGAGGTTAGTTGTGTTGAATACTAAAGAGTTTTACCTAACTATGTTTTGAAAATATACCATTACAAGAAGGCTGTACATTAGAGTCCCACAAACCCGGACTTTGATAACCAGGAATTCTGGATAACTCGGAAAGCCTACTAGAGCAGTAAAGTGCACTAGGTTCCAAGGACCTAAGCGCCATGGCATCAGCCAGAGCGTACAGAAGAGTTGTTTTTCTCTTTAGTTAGTTTTAACAGATGAGGTTAAGTTTTTAGTTTTTGTGTACTATGCAATATCAAAAGGTTTTTTATAGGAAAAGTGTAAAACATAAGTAATTTTTCTTATATTTATTCCTTTCCCGATAACCTGAGATGTTCACAAACCAGGACTCTGTTCAGTGAACATTAGTCCGGGTTTCAGGACTCTACTGTACTTCTTGTGTACAGCTATTTAAAATTAATCCTTTACTTGATGGCTTACTATCAAAGTAATTATAAATAGAATAACAATATGGCAAAAGAATATGAATTTCATCAGAACTGAGGTTGTTAAATTGCTCACCCATTTTGGACCCATTTGCTAACTGTGTCTGGACAATTATATTATGCAAATTGATTATGGTTTTGACTGTTCCCTATTAAAACGTTAAAAAACCTTACTTGCGTATAGTCACTAAAATTAAGAATTTGAAGGTGTATCACATTGAAATATATTTAGGCTACTCGTACTGTAGGTTGTAAAATTCTCCAAGAATAGACAGTGACAATGTTCTTTTGTATTACATAACATTATTAAACTTTCTAATCCAAAACTTTTGAAGGAAATTTCTTTTCATCTGTTCAACATAATAATCTTCTTTAAATCTTTCCCCACCAAAGCCGACGGATGTACAATTTTAATCAGGTAAAAATTGATGTCCTGCTATGTAAACAGATTGTTGCATAAGTTTAATAGCTCAGTGATGAACCATCATTCCGGAAGTGTGTTCAACTGTACAATAACCCTGTCCGTCCGTAGGTCTGTACAAGGATGACATCGCGCAGGTGGATTATGTTGACTTGGCGCAGAACCAGGTCCACCTGAAGCTGCTTCCGAGGGTCGACTACACAAGGCCCCGTGGAGCCCTTCGCAACAGCCAGGTGCGTAAAGGGCTGACATTGTGTTCAGAAAGTAAACTACGTTGACATTGAGCTCATCATTAATCAGTTAGTTATGGAAAATCTAGAATAAATTAATTGTTTTTAGGAATTAAGTTTAGGGTGAATATAGACAAATTTATACAGTGTACTAGAAATTATTTTGATGTTATCAGATAGTTCATCAATGGAAGTAAAACAAAATTAGTAGAGTACACTGTCACATGAATAACAACAAAAGTCAGTTTTTTTTTTTTTTTTTTTTTTTTTTTTTTTTAGATTGGACAAGTGGCTTATCTTTGAAAGTAAGGTTTTCTTTCTATGGCCCTGTAAATATACAAATTAATGCACAAATATGAATATTTCAAACTTACTTCCGGTCCTGTAGATGGTGGTGGGTCTACACTTACAAAAAACAATATTTTTGAGCAACATGGTACTTTCTCAGATAGACTATGAATGTTTTAATTAACGTTCTTGACCTTTATTCTTCAAATTACAGACAGAAAGTGAGGCAAACAAGAGGAAGAAGAAGAGGCGTCCCCCGGCAAAGCCGTTTGACCCAGAGGCGATCCGAGCGATCGGGGGCGAAGTGACCAGCGACGGAGATTTCCTCATCTTCGAGGGCAACCGCTACAGCCGCAAGGGCTTCCTTTATAAGAACTTCACCATGAGCGCCATCATAGCGGATGGTAAGCAGTTTTGTTTGTAAGTGAATTATAGAGTGGATTCTGTATTAGGCCGTAATCCTTTATTTTGCAAAGTTACTCGTTAATAATGGCGTACAAAATAATTGTTATAGAAGATTTATTGTACATAATAAATGAAAACTTAAAATTAAACTTGACCTTTTTTCATTATTAATAGGAATTTTGAGAAATTTGATTCAACACTCTTAATAAATCTTAAAAACAGAAACGTACGTAACGGGGGCTTTTTCTCCATGGAAATTCAGAGCCACAAGTGGTAAATTTTGGTTGAAATTAAGTTATTTCTTCCTTATTAGTATTATCCAACAAGATAATGTTCCCAACAACCCCCAAAAATAATTTAAGTTTACATTGAAAAATAAAGTTTAGGGATCCTAAAATAACTAATGTAATTGCCAGTGATAGAAAAGCAATGGAAATCATTCTTGTGTGAGATCTCAGAGATAAAGTATCATCAACTTATTGTCAATTATTGATAGGAATGTGCATAGAAAACAGATTTTCATTTAAAACTAAAAACAATACAAAAAGTGTAATTGTTTAGTTTATGTATCAAAATGGTTCTCAATTGAAAAGCACACCTTGTATACTATCTGACATTATACAAATGTAAGGGTGTGCAAGTTCTGATGTTTGAGGTCAAGTTAAGTCTAGCCAAGTTTTTGAAAAACTTTGCAAGTTTCAAGCTTTATTGAGTCGAGCTTTTCCAAAATTATCGGTTTGACAATAAAGATAATGTTAATAAATAAAGTAATGAAGCTTCCCTAATGAAAGATAATAAGAATTAAGAATGCTTTGCGTTTACTTGTTGTGTGGGTGTTTATGTGGTTTTGGGGACAATGGAAATTTTTTTTAATGTGAGACTAAACTATAAAGAAAAATCAGTTAAATTGTCCTCTTATTACTTTTTATTTATTACTTTTTTACCTGTTAGTTTGATCAAATAAAGAAATCATCTGTGCAATGTCCATTGATCATGAGTGCAGTACTCATATCAATGACAAAACAGTTATTTAAATGATTATCATCAAATTCCTGCATTATTATACATTTTTAACATTAATAGGCTGTAAAGTTAATCAATCTTTAAAAAATAATATTTTACATATAAGAAATATTATGTTTCATGGTACTGATTTTAATTTACATACGTCTGGTAGTGATGACCATGTGACTAGCATGTTGTTTGATCAGCGACATCTGACATCTGAGGTTAGGCCTATTTTTTTCTGTATTACTCACATTGAATAGGGAGTGAATGTACACAATTAAACATAACCTCTTTCTTACAATGTGCATGTTTAGTAATAACAATATTTCATTATTTTTCTTGAACAAATAGAAAGGAATCTGGTCTGAGGTTATAGTTAAGCCTTACGAACAAATCTTTTCATAATTTTCACTTCATAAGTCAGCTAGAAAAACTCTAATCAAACTAATGAGTTTTTCCTAAAACTTTGAGTTGAGTAGTACAAACTTGGATTGAAAAATACTCGATACTCAAGTACTCGCACACCGCTATACAAATGTATTTACATATTATGCTCTTGTTTAAATTAAGTTTGGAATATATTGGTTCAATAAGACAATTATTCTTACACTATTCACTAAAGCCCTCAAAGTACATACGGTACCTATAAGTACACTAAAACCCCAGTAACTCGAAGCCCGTTAATCCAATTTTCCATATAATCTGAACCGCCAATGGGAAAACTGATCTATTTTTTTCTTTTTTTTTTATCTGGTCTATTTTTTTTTTTTTTTTTTTTTGTTATCTGATCTATTTTTTTTTATCAGTTTAACAACACAGTTTTAATGTAGGTGAACAGGTATGAACACAACATTTTTCTGAAAAAAAAAAAAATGGCTTCAGAATGTACAATTGCCGAAATGTGGAACCGTATAGTATCAAAGGTTAGTTTATTTAACAAAATTTTATCAGTATTCTTTGTTCCGGCATACTTTGCAGTCTCACTATTGAGGAAAAGATAATGATGAATTCCGAGAACCAATTTTCACAAATAAAATTAGTTTACCGTCGCCTGTTTGGTCTGCAGGTGTTAAGCCGACGCTGTCAGAGCTGGAGAAGTTTGAAGAGGCTCCTGAGGGCATTGACATTGAGCTGCCAACTGGCGGCAAGGATGACGGGCCCGGACATTCCTTCAGCGCGGGCGACAACGTGGAAGTGTGTCAGGGAGAGTTGATGAACCTGCAGGGTAAAATCCTGTCCATCGATGGAACATTCATCACCATACTGCCAAAACACGAGGACCTGCACGTGAGTACCACTTCCCCTCCTCTTCCTAAGTTCCAAGTTTTCTCGCTTTTATTGTGCTTCTCGGAAATAATTCATATTCGTTGATCCAGATAAAAGTATGATTTACATATTTTGACGTACTATAATTTTTGTCATATTCTTTTAAAATTACTCTTCTATCCCAATTATTTGAAATTCGCCTTAAATCGATTTCAAAATTTCATTTCGTTCACTTTTACCAAACATATCAGGACAATTTGTAATCTGACTGCAACCTAGGTCTACATCTCACCTTCTTATCAAGGCTTCTCTCAGTCAGATAATGTGCTTATCAGGCAGTGATGAAAAAAATTATGTCTATTTTTAGAGTTGTATAAGTATATAAGTCTCAATTGTAGTTACTAGTAGACCTTACTACTACTTCCTCTGTAAAAGTTTACTTTTTATTTCAATTACAAGTGTGGAATTATCAAATTTATTTATTAATATTTAAATCATGGCCAAAACACAATTACCTAGGGCAAACCAAAGGACAGTTTTATTAAAGATCTTACAATGATGGAAAACATAAAAGGTTGCTTATTGAAAATAAAAAAATCGTTTGGGGAGGTAATCAGAAGTAAATTTTGGAAATAAGTATTTTATTTTTTATTTTATTTCAAAATCTTTTATACATATAGCAACAGGAAATCCCAAAACAGCGATTAAGAAAAACATAATTCTTTTAAGAGATAAATTAAATATAAGTACAATGTCCTGAAAAATGTTTGAATTCAAGTTCACCTCCAGAAAGGTATTTTAGGTTAATAAGAAGTTAGAAGAAATAAAAGTTTTACTGATAATTGTCTAAATACCCTAATTTTTCATGTGTCATTTCATCTTTTGGTTTTGGACTCAATTTAGGCTGTGCCTAAATAGATAAGCTTTTATTATATCTCTTTTCTGAACAAGTAAATACAATGATGGCAATGAGACCTGGTGGTAATATTTTGAATATCTATCAAGCTATAATCGATCAAAGGTAATCAAAATTATATAAATTTTTATCTATTATAGCTCGATATGGATTAAAAAAAAAAAATAAATAAATAAAAGCATGGTCAAATAGCCCAAGTTTTTATCTTTCATTTAAAATATTACTCCCACTTTTATCGGACCTTAAATATTTGATTTGTGACACCCCTGATACTGACAGCCTCTTTCGGCAGCCGCTGAAACTGCTGAGCGCGCAGTCTAACATATCCAAAGAATAGCATGTATTAATGAAAATCCTACTTTCCGCAGCCAAATCTTCTTCCTCTTCCACCATCATCTGCCTCAGTCTTGGGTCTCACACGTGCTGAAATGCAGCAGCGTTTCTCAATCCACAGTGTTTTACAACTGAATACTAGATATTATTTCTTGCCCTCCGTATGCTTGTAAACAATGTGAAACATATTCAGGTACTTTCAGAAGCGTCCACTTGGACTGACCCTTTAGCCCCCTCTTAAACCCCATCAGGGTCGTTCATACATCAAAAGTGCACCTAAGCTTCAGTAAAAGTTATTTTTACCATTAATTTTTTAGGCATTGGTGTTCAATATGTTTGAATATTGTTGACTTGCATCTTTGAGATCGTTTTCACCAGTCTATCGCCTCCTCCACAGGAGCCACTAGAGTTCCAAGCGTCAGAGCTGCGGAAGCTGTTCCGCACGGGCGATCATGTCAAGGTTCTGGCCGGCCGGTATGAGGGTGAGACAGGGCTGATCGTTCGGGTGGAAGAGAACCGTGTCGTGCTCTTTTCTGACCTCACCATGCACGAGCTGGAGGTGCTGCCACGCGATCTGCAGCTCTGCTCGGACATGGCGACCGGTGTCGACAGCCTCGGGCAGTTCCAGTGGGGAGACCTGGTGCAGCTTGAGTGAGTACATACATAGACATAGGTATACACATTTACTATAAAGTACTGAGCTGTGTTAGAATGTTGGGACCAAGTTCATGTATTTCAGTTGATCCGGTTTATAGACATAGTTACAGGTGGTGCCTATTACTGACGAGAACCTAATTTTCTCAGGTAAGCTAGTTCCACCTTGCATACCTTATCAGCCTCAAAGCACCCTTTTAATGTAAATCTTATTTAGTAATGAGAAGGTTCTAAAAATAACAAACCTTTGAAGGTTGCCGGTTCAATCCCAAGCAAAGTATGTAGCTTTTTAAAACAATAAAGGTTTGAAACTGGACCTAGCTGTCATTGTTTGTTGGGCCATTTATTAATGTCCTTGTTTAATGAAACAGCTGCTCTTGGATGGTAAAAAAGCTACACAATACATCACATCACACCCATCCTACACTCATTTGTCATTCATATTTACTTAAAATACGCCCTGGTGGCATTAACATCTTGAAAAATAATTTAAGTGATTAACTATTCATTTCACTTGTAAAACTGTTTACACTTATCACATCCTCAAAACTGTTCACCTGTTATCTATGTATATAATAATAATATTTATTACACAACAATAAATTGCATTGCAAAATACATGATTTTTATATAAATAATTTTAAAGTAATTTAACCTATATAATATTAATTTTTTTCATGATATATTTTCATGTAATCAATTTTCTTTTTCCATAAAATCTTCAATTTTATATAATGCTTCTTCCAACAAAATTAATTTTATTTTCTTCTTAAAAGTTCTAATATCCGCTTCATTTTTCAAATCTTTTGGCAATTTATTATATAATTTAATTCCTTGGTACTGTAGATTACGTTGAAATAATTTTGTAGTATGTTGAGGAATTACAAGGTGAGATTTATTTCGCAGATTTGTATTCTTGTTAACTTCAAAAATTTTTAAATTATTCTTCACAAATAACAAACATTCATATATGTATAATGAAGGAAATGTCATAATTTTATTAATTTTGAATATCTCTTTGCAAGGAAAATGTCTTGGTTTTTTAAAGATAACTCTTATTGCTAATTTTTGTAAAATAAATATTTCTTTCCATCTTGATGTTGAATATCCCCATATGCTTATTCCATACTTCATATGTGGATAAAATAAACCGTAATAAGCTGATAACATTAATTGGAGATCACAGAATTTTGACAATTTTCTTAAGACAAAAATTGAGCTGCTTAATTTTTTGCTAAGGTTGTTGATATGGGTATTAAAATTTAGATTTTCATCAATTATTAAGCCTAAGAATTTCACGTTGTTATTCCTTTCAATGATGTTTCCATCCATTTCTAAAGTTATACTGTGATCATTTCTATTTCGTATGTGTTTAAAATCAATAAATTGGGTTTTTTTAGAATTTATTACTAGTCCATTTGAGTTGCACCATTGCACAATAGAATTGGCTTCAATGTTTGCATTAATTTCTAAATTTTCTTCTTCTCTATTTGATATAAATAAATTTGTGTCATCAGCAAAAAGGACAAGATCCGATCTGTTTGGACATTCACTAATGTTATTTATATATAATAAAAATAGTATTGGGCCTAAAACCGATCCCTGTGGTACTCCACTTTTACATTTCAATTTTTCTGAGATTTCATATCGCAAACATTTTTCTTCGTCTATGTATGGAATTTTTACAGCTTGTGTTCGTTCACTTAAGTATGATTTGAACCATTCATAACTATTACCACGTATTCCAATAGCGTACAATTTACAAAGTAGTAATTCATGTGATACCGTATCAAAAGCTTTTTGTAAATCAATAAGTATGGCCAATGTATTTTCATTTCTATCAATGGCACTTACAGCAGCAGAAACCAATTTATAAATTGCATTAATTGTGTTAGTATTTTTTCGAAATCCAAATTGTTTATTAGTTAATATATTGTGTTTTTCTAAAAATGAATTTAAACGTTCTAAAATAATTTTTTCAAATATTTTACTAAAAGGTGAAAGAATAGATATTGGCCGATAATTACTACATTCCAATGGACAGTCCTTTTTATATATAGGTATTACAAGAGAATTTTTGAGGTTATGAGGAAATTGACCAGCTTCCATTGATTGATTAATAATATAGGTTAGTGGAGTACAGATTTCCTCAGAGCATTCCTTTACAATCTTAGAAGACACTCCATCAACTCCAATAGAATTAGATGATTTTAACAATCGTATTATTTCTTTTACTTCTTCCTTAGAAGTTGGGTATAAGAACATTGAATTCATATTGTAGCGTTCTTTCATTCGATTCCCATTATTAATTTGATTTATATCTGCGTTTCCAACATTGATAAAATAATTGTTAAACATATTTGTTATTTCAGTTGTATTTTTAATAATGTGTCCAAACTTATCTTGCAGAGAGAATTTAGGTATTGGTCGAGTATTCTTACTCATTTTATTTTCATTGATTATTTGCCATAAGGTTTTTGATTTATTATTTGAGTAATCTACTCTTTTTCTTAAATTTAAAGCTTTTTCATGTTTGATTTGATTTCTGAATTGCCGCTTGTATTTTTTGTAGATAATTTTTTTAGGATCAGTTGAATCTAAATCTTTAGTTAAAATGTATTGTTCTTTCACTTGTGCACGTAACAGTTGTGTTTCTTCTGAAAGTTTTATTTTAGAAGAGGTTTCTTGGATAACTTTAACTTTTTTCATTGGTAAACATTCTTCAATATATTTTGTTAATATTGATATGAATATATCGTATTTTTCACTCACAGATAGAGAGGCATTATATATCGGCGTCCACAATTCTTTGTTCAGCAAAAATTTTAATTTTGAAATATGTTTTAAAGAAAGATTCCTGATTTTTTTAAATTTGGGTATGTTTAAGTCAGTATTTAATGAATTTATATCAGCTACTTGGGCGTGATGATCTGATAGAAAAGTTATCAAAACATATCCATTAATTTCTTTGGATGGCAAATTTGAAAATATATTATCAACTCTTGTTTTTGAATGTTTAAACTCTCTTGTAAAAGTAAATATTGATTGATGTAGATTTAAACTTTTCATCATGTATATAAATTTTCTTGTGATAGCTTTATCTTTGGCACAGTCAATATTAAAGTCTCCAGTCACAATTATGTCACACTTTTGTTTACTGAAATGTTCTATACAAGTTGACAATTTATCAAGAAATATATTACAATTTCCTGAAGGTGGTCTGTATATACCAAATATTAATAATCTACATTTAACATGATTTATTTTGATACCTGCAATTTCAGAATGTCCTTCTATGCAAAATTTAGTAACATCGATTGCTTCAAAATTTATTTTCTTGTTGACAAATATTCCAACACCACCTTTTCTCATTTTTTCCCGACAATAGTAAGAGGCAATTAGTAAATTATTCATTCGAATAGTATTTATTTGATTTTCTTTTAAATGATGCTCTGATACACATAAAACCGTCGGTGACTCATTTTGAATTAAGTCTTCTAAAATTTCAAATTTATTAGAAATACCGTCAATGTTTTGGTGAATTATTCTAAATTTTGATGTTATACTATTTTTAGAACTTACAGATTCTCGTTTATTTACATTTTTTAATGTCAAAATTGTGCGTGAATTTTGTACCCTGTACCTAAAAAATGTTGGTCTAACAAATGTGATCTATTCAAGTTAAATTTTCGGTAGGTAATTGTATTTGTCCTTCTTTCACTTACTATCACAGGAATATGATTATTTTTTTCATTCCATTTTATACTAATACTGTTCATTATTATTTCAGATAGTTTGCGCTTACCTTTATAGTTAAGATGTAGCCCATGATTTGTATAATGATATCTTTTGAGTAGGTTAAGAGACAAAAAGGTCATATGTATATATTTATCAGTCATATTCTTCAGTTGTGTGTTTACTTGTCGTATTACTCTATTCATATATGGTTGGTCATATCGAAATGGAATAGGTAATATAACTATGTTAGTGTGAGACAAGGTTTTCAATTTGTTTTCCATTTTGGCTACAAGTTCATCAATATCAACTATTGACTGATTATCCAGATCATTTGTACCACCAATTATTATAGCGTAGTCAGTTTTATCTAAATTTTTCGTCTCAGTTTCAACGGTTGTTAATATATGATCGATTTTACCATTCGGGTAAACAGTACTACAAACATTGGAGTCATTTTTAAGAGAGTTTAGTAATGTAACTAGTTTTCGACCATGGCTGTCACTCAAAATTACAACTTTAGACTTATTATCTGATATCTTCTTATTTATTTCTTTGAGGTTATTACATACACGATTTTTTCTACTACTATTTGTATAAAGGGGAATAGAATTTGCCATTGTCATATTTGATTTAATTCCATTATCCACAAGTCTTTCTCTTCTTGTTCTCTTACATGCTAAATTTTCTGTTATTATTTGAGTTTGGTTTATATGAGAAATTTGTTTAGATTCATGATAGTTTTCCGTACAGTCATCTGTATTTAATGTTTCAAATAAATTTGGTGAAGTGAATGAAATATCCTGCTTCAATAATGTTTTTGTCTTATTATGTCTGTTTGTTTTGTTTTTCACTGTCACCCAGGGAATATCCTCTGTGATTTTTTCTTGATCATTTTTGTTTTTTGCATCGTCATCTATTATTTTTTTAATAGCTTCAAATCTGTCAGATAACTCTTCAAAAAAATTTTCATTTCCTACTATAGATAAAATGCTTGAACGTGTTTTCTGAAAATCTATAGGATTAACGTTCCCCATGTCAAAATAATTAAGTTGATCAGTTTTATTTGTAAAGAAACTTTTTAAATGTTCATTTTCATTGATTGTTTTTTCTAATTCGATCTCTAACTCAAGTACTTTGTTCATTAGGCTCTCATTTTTATAGCACAATAGTTCAATATTAATGGGTAATTGGTTTTTTGTTTGATAAATTTCCTCGGTTTGAGTGCTCACAGTAACTAAATTACTTTTATTTTTCCTAGTTTCCCTTAGTTCATTGGTGTTGGTTCTGACATGATGAATAGAATTTGTTACTATACACTTTTGAGGCATTTCTTTTGAAGAATATTCCGGGAGTGTCTTGGAATTTGCTACATTCATTGCAGAACATATTTCTTCTTTCCTTCTTTGAGATCTAGTTTGTATTATCGGTGTAAACTTTTTTATCATAATTGATTTGTTTATTTACTTTAGATGTTTTAGATTCAATTTGAGGTTAAAATTCAAATTTGAGATTTTTTTATGTTCTAGGCAATATAAACTGTTTTGGATTTAATATTTCATGAGTCTAGTAATATCTGTTAAAGCTGATAATAGAATATATACTTACTTTTAAAATGAATTCCTTAAATTTAAAAATATTTTTCTATAAATTGTTTTGTGAGTTAACAGTTTTGTAGATCAGCTGGATTAATAATGTTTATTTAAAAATGTATATTAATAATGGAAATAATGTTTATTTCTTCTAAACAACAGTTCAGCCAACCTAAAAAACAAATTATTAGCACATGTATTGTAGAATAATGGAGGAACAAAATTGTTTTAGTAAGGGCCGGTTTCTCGAAGCCAGTTTAAACCTAAAATCAAGTTTAAACCAAAATCGTCCATATGATTAACATTGAGTTAAACTAAGTTTAAGTTAAACGTGTTTGGAGAAACCGGCCCTAAGTGCTTCAATCTGATGGAAAAATGAGACTACAAGCACTGACGCATGAGGAGGAGGTCTGTCAAAGTATGCTGGTGCACTGTGTGACGACTGACGGGTTAAGTGGCTTGTTTGGTTTGAATTTTTGAAGGATATGATTACATTGTATTATGTTGCTGGTTACTCTCTTGGTACAATTTTCATCTATCTTTTCAGCCCTCAGAATGTTGGAGTTATTGTAAGACTGGAGAGGGAAAACTTCCATGTGCTCAGTATGCAGGGCAAGGTAATTAATTTGTATTTATATTTAACCCTAATTATGTTTTTAAAAATTGTTTGAATTCTAACAAATACAGTAATAATAAAATAACCTACAATATATGGCAGTAAATTTCAGTGATAGGATTTTTCTCAGAAATAGAAAGTGGAATTAATTCAACTGCATTTAAATTGTTCAAAATAAACTAGAAAATAAACTGATAAATAAGTGAAATTAAAGAGCAAAGTTTTAAATTAAACAAAACACTTTTCTACCTTTTTTCAATAACAGTTTTATAAAAGAGTAAAAAGTTAGAGTATACAAATTTTAAACTACGTATACATCTGTCAAGGATAGCCTGAATCACTCTACCAGTCTCTTTCGAGTAAAAGATTTTTTTATAATCACTGCATATCATTACTTTTGTTTGTTATTCTGAATAAACCAGCTCCCTGTTTAGAGTGTATTTATTATACATATATTCATTAAATAGTTGCTTATACATGGGTGAAACGTCATAATTAACATCATCTTGAATGAACAGGTTGTGGAGGCAAAACCGCAGGCACTTCACAAGAAGAAGGAAGTGCGCAACACAGTGTCGTTGGACTCCGAGCAAAACACCATACAGAGGAGAGACATTGTCAACGTCATAGATGGACCCCACTCGGTAGGTACATGATTAAGTATAAGGATGAGGGATAATTTACCACCCAGTATCATCGTGAAAATCACAGTGGCACATTCTGAAAAGCTACAGCTATAGTATATTTACTCCATGCACGACTTGGATGAACTTATGAGTTTCTGCTGGAGTTTTTGGCTCCAGTTTGAAATGTTTTATCACTACAAAAGTATGTGGTAAAATTATAGCCACACTGACTTAGACATTCTCTATAAATTGCTATAATCTTAGGGAACTGATTCTGCAGTCATGAAAAGTAATTCCCATAAACTCCATGTAATCATCAGTGGTGATTTTAAGAATGTAGTAGGTAAAATAAAATTTTATATTTGTTTTATTTATTTATTTATTTTGAGTCTCACAAAGTGTAAAGCAAAATTGAAATAGATAACTTGTCATAATCATCATCATCGTTTAAGCAGCTCCAGTCTCCCGGGTGTGCTGATAAGGCTCTTCCATCTACCTCTCTCTGTACAGCTCCTCTTCCTCCACCTGCTTTAGGAATTTTCCTTCTAGTCTGAGGTCATCCTCTATAATGTCCATCCACTTCTTTCTTGGTCTACCAACTTTTCTTTTGCCACTGATTTATCTTTCCAGCCATACTTTCGCCACTCCTCTTTCCTCCATCCTTTTTACATGTCCAAACCATGCAAGTCTTGCCATTCTCATCTTCTCTTGAAATGTCCTGTTACAACCAAACTGTTCCCTTACGTCCATTATAATAGATAACTTGTGTTTGGGTTAATGCCTGTATTTAACCCGGCGACCAATTATGGTTTCTATTTTAGTTTAATTCAATGGTTTCACTCTTTTAGGGAAGGGATGGAGAAATAAAGCACTTGTATCGCAACTTCGCTTTTCTGTACTCAAGAATGTACCTCGACAACGGAGGCATCTTTGTGTGCAAGACCCGGCATCTACATTTGGCAGGAGGTTCAAAGGTATGTCATTTTCATTATTATACAAAATGTTGATTAATACTTGTTAAATACAGATCATTTATTTGAAAAACAGTGAGTGCAAGTAGTAATATGACCAATAAATGAATTATTTTTTTTCCTTTGTTATCTCGATGTGTTTAAATTATTCAATAAACATGAACCAATAAAAAAAATCACGTATCCTAAGTTCATTTCTTAGGCACCAAATATAATAAATAAATAGTAACATTTTTGTAACTCACTCATTTTTATTCTTTCTTAAGTTAAATCACACAAGGAGCAACCAAGTGTTTCATTACAACTTCAATAGCAGTTTTTATAATTACTTCTGTAGTATTACTCAAATGTTTGTCACCTTGTAGCTTTTGACCATGCATTTTCTGAAACTAGCTGATAAGCCACTGCAAAAAATACATTTTTAATGACATTGAAAGAGAACTGTTTTTAAAGCATTTTGATTTTTTTCAAATCTTTTTGAATAAAATAGCCAAAAATAAAAGTTTCTTAAAATTATCAAGAAAATATTAACCTTATTAACCCTTATTACATAGTTTGGATCATTAGTGATGGACAGGATAAGCAGACTTACAGTACCTTAGAAAGTTAAGTCATCCATTTAACAACAAATATATAACAAAATAAATATCCCCGTCGCATCAGACCTGTGTACTAAGCGAGTTTTTAAAGGAATTTCGGTATTTTACTACACCATGATGGTGAGTTTATTGGTTTGCCACCATATGGGGTTTTAGTAAGCAAATATTAAGTTAGCCCCTAACTAGTGAATGAACATACCAAATTTGATCAAGTTCTGTTTTTGTTTGATTTTTTTTAACCATCAACACTATGGGGGTGAATACGTAACCGAACACAGTGTGTTGTCTGGTCTTCTGCAAACAATATTGTACTCTAACAACATAGTGATTACTTTCTCCTAACCATAAGCTTATTAAAATTCAAAATATTATTGTTTGTTTTTTTAAGCTATTTTAAAGGTTTTATTTAAAATTGTTGAATTAAAAAATTGAGATATAAAAAGCAAAAACCTATTTCTTACCCTTTTGAAACTGCATAAAACCCCGTTCTCATGGTCCAATCATTCTGGTTTGCAAACTCATTCAAGTAGCTGCCTTACACCCCTGCACTAAATTTCATAAAAATCGGAGGTTCTATCCAAAAGTTATTGTGCTCATGGACACATAGATTTATATATATATATATATATATATATATATATATATATATATATATATATATATATATATATATATATAATATAAATATATATATATATTATATATATATATAATAATATATATATTATATATATACATATATAATATATATATATATATAATATATATATATTATATATGTATATTATATATATATATATATATATATATATATAATATACACAACATATAAGGATACACACACACACACACACTCATATACATCAATTTGAACAAACGGTGTTTTAGCTTCTAGGGACCTCAAAATAATAAAGTATAATTTTCTTGGGCTTAGGTCTTACCGTGACTACTACCCTAATAGCTTATTCCCTATAGGACAATTCGCTAAAACTTGATTATTTTAATGTCTACTAGTACACGTGTTGCTCGAAATCGAGCAATTTATTTTAATACAATACAAATGTTACTTTTAGCTCTAAATCAATGACATTTGATCAATCCAATATTGTGAATATCTTTAATCACTAAAATTATATGTATTTACAGCTGATTATTAACAGATGTTTAAAATGCTTTATTCAATCACAATGTTATTTAAATGGGAAATTTTGGGATTTCAATGGTGGATAGCGCCTTTATTTTCAGTCCGATTCTCATCAGTTTTTGGCGGAAACAACTACAGACCAAGCCCTATCCAACGACACCAAAAACTTGAAAATCGGTTGAAAATTGTAGGAGGAGTTCTCATGACAAAAAAACCCTTAGCGTATTAAATAAGTATAGATTTATTTGTTGTGCTATAAAAGGATGCTTTCACTTTCTAATTTAAGCCTGCTTATCCTGTACATCTCTAGCAATCCTTACTACCTATACACTAAAGCCCTATCCAAAAACTAACCATTACGATAACTGAATTTAATAGTGTTTAAAAAAAAAGTATTCATATTATAGTAAAGGAATGAATGATTAAGACCAATTTTGACAATTGTGGCTGTTTTAGAACCAAAACAACACGGGGCTGATGCAAGGGTTCATGTCTCCCCGCATTTCGTCCCCCATGCACCCCAGCGGGGGCGGGGGCGCGGCAGGGCGGGGACGGGGCCGCGGCGGCGGGGGGCGTGCGGCGAGACAGGGAACTCATCGGGCAGATCATCAAGATCACCCGTGGACCGTACAAAGGTGGGTGGTCCAATTTGCAATGTATACATGTGGTGTGGTTGGTACTTTATGGTACAATTAATAAATGTACCTTGTTGTTAAATAATGTGTAACGTAAATTCACACAACATGATGAAACTTTACAATATTCGCCAGCTAAAAAAATACACAAGATTCTAGATTTTATCTCAAAATCCCAAACATAGTATACTGGGTATTACTTATGAGTTAAAACTGTTGCTGAACTAATTCTTTTTTTAATGTTCATCATATTTATCCATTGTTCTCTCTCTCTGACATTATTGGTTTGTTTTTGGTTAAAATGGTTGTGAAAAAAACAGTTGTATCTTGTTGTAATTTTATCACTTTTTTTTGTAAAATTCTACGGGGAACATCAACTGTAATCAAACTTAAGTTATTAGGTCGGTTATTTGTACTTTATTACAGGTGGTTGTTTTGTTTAATTTAACTACGTGAGCATTGTAGTATTGGGAGCAAATATGAAACATGTTACTTCTGCAGCCCAGGAGCATTAAAACTACATAAAAAGCAGACAAAAACATTAACCTATTAAACAGCTTATGTTTTGCTTGACTAGTCATAATTAGTTTTATGTTTCCGGTGCAGGAAATGTCGGGATGGTTAAGGACGCCACGGAGTCTACCGCCAGAGTTGAGTTGCACTCTTCCTGTCAGACGATATCCGTCGATAGATCTCACATCGCCACCGTGGGAATGCCAAACAAGGTATTGCACACCAACATTTAAATGTACCATACATATATTTATCTCAGTACATCATACTCAAAGCAATAGATTAGGCTACCTTGTTTTTTTCCTACCAGAAAACTTCCTCAATTATTTTTTTAACTGGCAAATAAGTTGAGGAGATAAATTTTGTATAGAACTTTAAAAAGATTTTCAAAATATTGAGGTTAATATTTGCGCAGGATGGGTCGATATCAAGCTACAACCGCACGCCTGGCTACGGAGGCGCGGCCACACCCATGTACGGACGAGATGGCAGCAAGACTCCCATGCACGGCTCCCAGACTCCACTCTACGAAGGTATGGTATTCACGGTATTCATGTACAGTAGAACATCAATAATTTGGACGTAAAATATCCTGACTCTTAATAATCCGGATTTTTATCTAGCAAGAAATAAAACATTGTATACCGTCTGCCCATACACTATTCTCTGGGCAATGGGGGAATATTGCGTATCAAGGAGTAGGGGAGTGGTCGCAGAAGGGGGAGAGGCTTATTTTCAAGGTCACACAGACAATTCTGCACCCTGATGTATGGCAACTAACAACTGTCCCGTCACTCGCCAGTCGTGTGTGTCAGTCAACTGACCTAAAGAGTTAAGTGTTAAGTTACTGTTAAGGACTTAACTGCAGGAAATGAACCACTACCACAGTTCAAAAGCCCATCCCACATTGTTTTTAACTCTTTTAAAATTTAATACAATTCACAATATTTATATGGTGAAAAAAATTCATAAAAATATATTTATGAGTAATCAATTTAAAAATTTTCCTAAAGGTATAAAGCTAACACCTTTTTGTTAATGGCAGTATTTGATAAATTTGTTTGATTTTAAGACAGTAAATTGTATGGAGGCCTAAGCAATAAAATGTACCTAAAAGCATGGCATTCAGGTACTGTGTTATGTAGTAATGACTGAAGAAATGTAGGATTTTTAAAACTCACATCTGAAAAAATCAATCTAAAAAAAATTTAGGGGAGAGGTTAAAAAGTCCCCAATATATATAAAGGATAAAATGGGATATTTAAACTATAATGATCAGGATAAAATGGGTTTTTTAGCTCGAATAACAGGATTTTAATTTTGGTTGAGTAGATACACTATTTCTCAGATATGAATTAAGTTTAATTTTCCTTTAATCTTATGACAAGCTTTTAAAGAGCACGTAATTAGGGGGGTAAGTAATATGTAAATACACAACCCAAATAATAAGCTAAATAATGTTTTCCTACCACTGCATGGAAATAATCGCATTGCCACACCTGTAACCCCTATGCAAAACAGTTCATTTCCGGTTTCCGTTTCTTTCCCGCTCTAGAGCGGCAATGCTTCTTTACTGCACGCTAGATCAAACAGCAATTTTAAAATCAGCTGTTATTACAAACCATGCTACAGCTGTTATTCATTGTTGTCGTTTGGTAATTGCTTCTTTTTTAGTTTGAGGTTATGTTTGATAGTTAACATTATGTTCCGACAGAAACAAATAAAAAATAATCTAAATTATATTTTGTATACAATAAAACATGTAATATGTAACAATTATGTTGGAAGGAAAAATCTTGTGTGTATTACGAGCGCAAATAGTCACTGCCGCTCTCAAATTGTTTGGCCGCACTCAGCTGACGCTTCGTGCGGCCATCTACAATTCTCGAGTGGCAATGACGTACTTTACGCTCTTATTACACAAATAGCTATTTTTTTATCTTAAATGAGTAGTTAGATTTATATTTTATACAAAGTACTGGGAGGACTGAGAACTTGCTCGGTAAACTTGTGAGACAAATTTGTTTGCTCCGCTCACTCACCCCCTCACGAGCTCCTTCGCTCCGCTTACTCGCCAGGCAAGGAGTGCTGGTCTTTCGTTTAAACTTAATGAAACACATGTTGAAAATGTAACATTTTATTTTACTTGTACAGTTATCATCTGATTTGGGTTAAATTTGGTTGCTAATTTGAAATCTCCTTTTGGAAACAGAAAATTTGAAGGGCTGTAAGGCGGAAACCAGATTATTTGCTATAGGACCGGTTCCAATCGCTTTGTTGTGGCCAAAACCCCCTTATTCAACCAAAAATAAAAAATCCTTGGACATAAAAACAGTTAGCCTGTATAAACAGCTCTTGTTTTAGAGAATACAACAATAAATAAGATTTGTACTTGTAACCAAATGGTGTGTTCTCTGAATACAAGTAGTTTGAAGACCTCAACTAAACTGAAAATGCTGATTTTTAGTTGTATTGGTTGTAAAGACACTTGATTACTCCATATTCCCAACCTTCTCATGTACTAACTAACCCAAACCCTGTGTGTCTGACAGCTGGATCGCGCACGCCGCACTACGGGAGCATGACACCGTCGCACGATGGGTCACGTACGCCTGGCGCGTGGGACCCGTCCATCACCAACACGCCGGCGCGCTCCGACGCGGATAACTACAGCCTTGACGACTTTACCGGACACGCCAGCACAGGGCCGTACACGCCACAGACACCGGGAGCGATGTACGGCAGTGACCAGAGCTACTCACCGTACCAGGCCAGCCCCTCACCCACCGGCTACCACAGTGAGTGTCTAACATTGGGCATGGCTAATCCAGAGTGGATGTGGATTGGGCTGTCGCCCCCCTGCAGTTCAGAAAAATTTGCCTATATTTCCTATTTTTGCATAATTATTTAAGTATTAAATCCTGAAAATTTTGAATGTATTTCACACAGTCTTATTATTTAAAATTTCATGACAAGCAATCTGTCAAAATAAGCAATCTAAAATCAAATGTAAAATCCAAAGACTTAAGGCACTATTAAGATGTATTGCTAAAAGTGTACTTTAATTATGTATTTCAAAAGAATATTTACTCAGGGAGAACAATATTTATTCAGTAGGTTAAACAAAAAAGGAATAATAGATTCAGCCATCTATAACTACTATAGTCCGTTTTTTTTAAACCTGATCCTTCATGAGAATATTGGGGTGGGAAAGAGATTTAAACTGTAAACAAAACATTTAAACTGTAAACAAAACGTTTAAACTCGTGAAAAAACATGTTCGAGTATCAGATTTCCTCACATAGGTAACTTTTTAAATAAGTTATAATGTCTTTCAGTAACTCCTAGTCAGCTGTTATATTTTCAAGCCTATAAAAATACCTATAGGCCTATTCCTAATACAGTATTCCTATTAGGAATAGGAACCTATTCCAAACCTGTTCCTTGTTAAAAAGTATCAGTTCTAAAATAAATTGGTTAAAAAACAACTGCTACCAATAATATTGTAAAACTGATACACATTATGTTGTAATGTCAAATTACCAGCTGGTATGCAACAGTGAAATAAAACAAAAACAACAAAAAAACCAAAGGGCTCCAGCCAATCGGATATTAGCAAGGATAAACAAACCCCCACCACCATCTCTCTTTAGAAGGATCAGGTTTTAAAAAACGGACTATACAAAGTGTTTCTAAAACAAATTCACAGAAATGCTATTTGGGTCATTCCATATCAAGTGATCCAAATAAAAAATAAAATTTTCCCTCATGTTTCTCTTTTTTAATAGTTTTTGGTTTAATGAATCATTAGAACAAACACAATCAAAAGGAAGAAAATAAAATTTTTTATCTCATTCGGTTTTTTCAAAATAAATTTTCAAAGTTTCAAAAAAATTGTGTTTTTGCGCATTCACTGATTTACATTTCATTTAATATCTCTGGCTAGAATCAAGATAGAAAAGTGAAATAAAAGCCATTCTGTTCAGAATCAAATTAGCTTTAATTTGATATACAACATGAAGGTATTTGAAAAATTTAAATTTTTGATCCCTCAAACTCAAAATTTTGAAAGCGAATTCAAAAATAGTAATATAATTGAAAATTTTCAAAAAATACCATAAATTCCTAATGTTACTACTAAGTTGTGTACAAAATTTCAGTTTGGGATCTCAATGGGATCATATTGAAATAAATTTTTATACATAAGCTTGTAATGGAAATGGACACCACATAGCCAATACACAAATTAATTTTGTCAAAAAATTTTATTAAGGTTATAATCAATTAAAAGTTAATTAGTTAAAAAATACCTACACATTTTCCATATTAAGAGAAATGTAAATTTTAGATTTGTTCACTAAGAAGGCCTTCTTTTCTAGAGTGATGACTACCGGTAGTATTTTATAAACTGATTACACTGTACTTAATGAAGGTTGATCGAAGTCTTTAAGTTCAGCTTTTTGTTGCTGCTTTGATTTCATTTTGGGACATTACATATGTTATTCCTGTAGCTGTGGTAGGGTTCACTTTAGTTAATATTTGATTTATATACTTTTAAGATATTATGTTAGGAAAACAAACCAGGACGCAGGACCAGAAGGATGTAGAAATGTTAACTCTACATCTTCATTTTCATCGTGTTTTGACATGACACACTTGCCAGCCACCATTGCCTTCTTGGAGAGCTACCACTCGGTCCTAGGCTTTTAAAAGCATTTTGAAATGGCTAAGCTTATAAGGAAAATTTTCAATGCGATTTACTTAAAAGTGGTTTATTAATTACCTTGTTTTGTTTACAACTGTATTAAACATATAGTAACAATTTGAACATATAGTAATTTGAAGAAACCACTCTTATTTCAATCAAACTCAGAAATATTCAGGACCTGACAACTTGTTTTTAGATGTACTATTATACTTCATGCACTGATAAGGGCGCACCACAAAATCGTGTCTACAGGTGGACTGGTGGCAAGGGGCGCGGGCGCAGTAGTGTAGCTGTTAAATAAATGGCGGCGTGGCGCCTTGGCGTCTGTTCACCGACACAGTGCTTTAAACCGGAGACTCATACAGGCTAATCACTCAGGTCATAAGCCATATTTTGATACAGTTTGAAGAATTTGATAGGTCTTTAAAAATACATATATGGTGTTACTACATAGCCTATGCATCGGCAAAACTTTGCTACCGTAAGTAGGAAAAAAACACCTGAAGATGAGGCCTCCTGTCTTTTGAGGCCCAGGGCAATATTCCCCCTCTGCCCCCCCCCCCCCATCTCGGTGGCCCTGCTACCCACCTTCAGGTTAATGGAGAAGTTTTGTACGGATGCAACAAATTCTTCAGCCTTGTCAAAAAAAAAAAAAAACCACAAACACACATGGACATTTACTTGGACACTGAAGTACAAATAGTCTATAAAATATTACCAAACTAATACGGGAGCGGCAGCTCAGTGGTAGAGCTCTGGCCTTACAAGCCAGCAGTCCTCGGTTCGATCCTGGGCGACATTACACGCAAAAACATGAGCTGTCACCTCTACCTAGCCTATAATGCCAAGACCGTACCTTGCTGTCTTTAGATCACCGCACAGGCCTATTGGCCCATAATGACGGGCAGTGGAGGTATTAATTTTTTTTTTTAATTCCTATGTTTTGGAAAAACCATATAAAACGTTTCCCTTCAGCAAGGGTTTTTTAACTTTCTTCAAAAGAGCCGAGCGTCTGACCACGACTGACACAAACCTGACATCTTAAAAGTAGTCCTAAATATAAGTCAAATATTAACTAAAGTAAACCCTACCACAGCTACAGGAAGAACATATTTGATGTCCCAAATGAAATTATAGCTGCAACAAAAAGCTGAACTTATAGACTTTGATCGACCTGCATTATGAAGTAGAGTTTGATTAGTTTAAAGAATAGGCCTAGATACCGTTCAGTAGTCATCACTCTTAATAATGAAAATGTGAAGGTATTTTTTAACTAATTAACTTTTAATTGGTTATAAACTTAATAAAAATTTTTTGACAAAATTAATTTGTGTATTAAAGGCTATGTGGTGTCCATTTCCATTACAAGCTTATGTATAAAAATTTTTTTCAATATGATCCCATTGAGATCCCAAACTGAAATTTTGTACACAACTTACTAGTAACATTAGGAATTTATGGTACTTTTTTGAAAATTTTCAATTATATTACTTTTTTGGAATTCGCTTTCAAAATTTTGAGTTTGAGGGATCAAAAATTTAAATTTTTCAAATACCTTCATGTTGTATATCAAATTAAAGCCAATTTGATTCTGAATAGAATGGCTTTTATTTTACCTTTCTATCTTGATTCTAGCCAGAGATATTAATGAAATGTAAATCAGTGAATGCGCAAAAACACAATTTTTTTGAAACTTTGAAATGAAATTTTGAAAAAAACTAAAAGAGAAAAAAACAATATTTTTTCAGATTTAAGTTTATTTTGCATATATGTATCTAATAAAAAAATATCAACCCCATAAAAAATAGTGAGGTAATTTGCATTTGATCACTTGATATGGAATGACCCATTTCTCCAATTCTTAAAACTGGGGTTTCCCCTTCATATACATTTTTTTTTGTTACTGTACTAATTTTTCTGCAGCAGCGAGTAATCACCTGGTCAACGTAAAATCAAACTGCCAAAAATTCTAAAATATGTCTAGGCCTCTGTGTTGCTGAAAAATTGAACTGGATTTCGCTCTATTCAGAAAATTAATACACCCAGGCCAATTTGACCTTATAAATCAACCTCAGTCTATGCCAGCCAATATTTTCTATCCGTTCAACCTTTTTGTGTTGTGCAGGTGGCAGCTCTGCGTATGTGCCGACGCCAAGCCCCAGCAGCGCGGTGAACGTCGCGTACGGCACACCCTCACCCATGAGCTACAGTCCACTCACTCCCGGCGGCGCCCCGTCACCGTACAACTCCCACGCCACCGGTAGGACACAGCACAGCACCTTCAACTATTAACAGTTATTTGTGTAGTAAGGAAGTAAAGTGCAAATTTGTCTCCCTGAAAAAAAAATTGTTGGCGCCCGATCCGTTGGCGAGGGCGACAACTTACCAGAGGGAGACAATGAGCTTTACTTCCAAAATACACACAACATTTTTCACCCCCAAAGCCTTCCAAAAAAAATGTTTAAAAGTTGATAAGCACTCACTAGTGCTCAAGTTTACATTCCTCGGTGGTGGAACAAGATTTGAGTGTTTTTGCGGTTAATAAAAGATGCTTGTTAACGTCAGCTTTCAAAAACCCCGTTTGAACACCAGCGTGTTCATAAGATGACAGAAAAAATGACGTCACAAGGATCCACAAAAAAAAAATAATAATAATAATTGCGTTTGCAGTGGTTGATTGATTGTGAACGAGCCCATTGTGTTGGTTATATAACCCTGATATGTCAGTTGTTGCTTGTTAATAATCAGCTGGTTCAGCAACAACGTTGCCAGATTTAAATGATCAGTGTTGCCTGAATGTCAATGTTATTCTAACAGTTTTACAATATCCCCCTAGGGATGCAATGTAAAACTTTGCCCCCTTTTTACTTGGAGTAAAGTTTGACTTTACTTAACAGGTGAGAGAAAACATATTTGCTTCTGAAAAACACTCTTTAGTTTGATAAACAGTAGGCCTAACATAATATATTCAGTAGTTGGCAATTCTTCTAATTCAATTCAAATATCTGTGGTTTATAAGAAAGTTTGAACAATTTTGAAACTTAGACCTCATGAATTGTATGGTAAAAGAAGTTACAATATTATGCCCTCTGTATCCATTTTAGAGTCGATAATTTATGTTATTTATTGGTAATAACATTGTACAACCCTTGTCATTGTCTACCATGCCCCAAATATCAGCAATAGGCTTTTAAAGTTTGTAATCCAACAGCACCTAATAGCCCAGTCAATGAAGGTTAAACACCGGAACAAATTTGTAACAGTTTGAAACCTATACCATTCGATAGTACCCGCCTAAGGGGTCAAAACCCTAAAAGTCCCCAAAAATCCCCTGGTGGCATTTTGCACAGCCCCCCCTTAAAACCCCCCTAAACCCCTAATTGCATGAGTTTATAATAACTCTTGTAGAATCATTACCAAAAGGACTAGCGTCCTAAATCTTTTTTGGTTGTATTCCTTATTAAATTTTCTACAGAAAGTGTCATTATACATTTTTAGCTAAGGTCACTCATTAGTCAGTTATTTACAGTCAAACTCAAATTTTATTAAAATTTTAAATTATTATTTTGATTTCTTTAGGTCTAAGATGAAAATACGAAAGAATTCGTAAAAGTGCTTGGGACAAAAGTTACAGGAAATTTAATAACGAGTACATTGATATATATAATATGGCATCTACGGTCACAAAAATCTCGTAACGGCCGTCCAAAGCGAGAGCGGTGCCGGTTGCGGGCCCGGCGCTGGGGTCGCGCCGGCCGCCGCAAGTCAACGGCTGTTTCGCTCATCGTGCACATTGTAGATATGAATAACTTTGACAATGACGTTGAAAAAGTTTATCTTATAAAAACATGTATTATGAATATTTCTACCTTCATTCGGCCCAGGTTTGTTGACATTGCATGTAAAAAAGTGTAATTCATCATTTTTTAATTTCTAAATTTTTTAACTTATATTATAGTTTAGGCACTATATACATTTTTGGGTGCGATAAATTGGGTATTTATATGAATTTGCAAAGTTGTATAGGATGATTAAACTTAATGATATCACAATTTTTGCACTCGGGGGACATACACATCATGGAAAAAATATGAACAAAATAAACATATTCGCAATTTTTTTTTTGTAATTTTTATTTTGAAATGACTATTTTGTCGAAAAAAGGTGTTCTAAAAACTACTTGTATTACACTACATTGAATTCCCTACAATTTAAGACGTCAATAATTGAAGTACTGTATATAATAAGTAGTTTTCTTCTTAGACCTACACTAATTCAAAGTTAGTGGATAAATTTTTTTATTTTCCAGGAAAATTAAGGTTTTAATTTTTATCCATTAAGAACAGCTAATAGAGTACAATAGAATTCATTGTTTGAAGTAAGTCATAACCAATGATATATTTTCCTTTTTAAGTCTCTAAATGTTAAAAACACTAATTTTTTATATGTTAATAGGCCCATTTCAATGCATGTATCCCTTTAATTTTAAATATAAATAAATGCCAAATCAAATATCAGCGTTAAATATTTAATTTCAAATAATCAGATCGGTAGAACCATACCTGCGGGTTTTTATAGGTGTTTAAAGGGACCAAAAGTCATTATTTTCCATTTTCCAAAACTGTCTTATTGAAACTTCACAATGTCATTTAAAGAGCTTAAAAAACAAATATTTTAGTGATTTGAATTCTTTTAATAGGTCATTTGGTGGCAGATAAAATTTAAAAATATACTATACAAAAAAAACATGTTTATTTTATGGGAAGTAATGAAATCCCATCTTGCTTATTTTTGTATATATCGTTATAAAACTTTGTATGTACATTCATACAGTTAAGGATAGTTATTATTACCTCCAAATATTCACTTCACAGTAATCCTACGTAAAACACAGTTAGTATATTTTTTTATAAAGTGCAGCATTATTCTATCAAGGTCGGTGAGTAGTATAGTATCTTTTGGGCACCATATATATAACTTAATGTTTATTTTTCATTAGTCTATTGCCATAGCAATATATCGTACTCGTTACAGAATGCCTGCGAACTAACCAAGATTATACATAATCATGAAGTTTATAAAAATCACATAAGTCTACACGTTTACTACTGACGTAGGTATATGTAAAATTGCTGTGACTGGACCATTTTGGACAAATAACATTTAATTAAAATCCATTGTTTAGCCCCTGAACTGTGAATTTAAGACAATTAATAGGTTACATACAGTTCATGATAATCCTGATTATCATGAACTGTTAGACGAGGTATGTAACCTATTAATTGTCTGAAATAACATTTAATCCTAAATATTTGAAAGTCCATACCAAGTTTAATGAAGATGTGTACAAAAGTAGCATGAAAATGGGATTTACCGGTAGTAATTTATCATAAAATAAACATATTTTAAATTGTGTTTTATTTTTATTTTCTATGCATCCAGATAAGCTATTTCAAGAATTCAAAGCACTAAATTATTTGTTTTTATTAGCTCTTTCAAATGGTTTAAACTGAAATGATGAAGTTTTAATAAGTAAGTGAAGGATATTTAAAATACTTTATTTTGGTTGATTTAAAAAACACCCATAAAACACCGAAGGTATAGTTCGATCACCCTGCTACTCATGTTAACAGAGTTCATTTTGAACTGGCATGCCAAATTTTATCAAAATCCCACGTTTGTTAGGGGGGGTGTTTTGAAATTTTGAATTTAATGGATAAGCTAGCTGATAGCCAATAAAGCACGACGGCAAAAGTATAAGATTTATTACGTATTAAAATTATATAAATGTGAAGTATTATAAGTTTTATTAGTCACAGAGTTTCCCTGAAAATCCTGTGAGGGTATTAATCTGAAACATAATTTGTAGCATTTCTTTATCAAACTTTAAGTGTTTACAGTAAGCGTTTCAATTTACTGAATACATGTCTATGTGACTATCTCAAATTCTAAACCCATCGCAGACCTTTTCTTCATGACTCACTTAGTCTTAAGGGAAAATTCATTGGCCAACTTCATCCCATGCGTCATGTTTAAAGTTTGTATTTTCTAAATAATATGTCACAAATCCGATCTCAAGAGGTAAATATATCAAAAGCTATTGCATTTCATAGTTTCATTAATATGATTTCCATGTAAAGTTTGAACGCCTGCTATATTCCGGCTCGTTCATCCATTTGAGGTAGATTTTGCAGTATTAAAATCTACTAATGCCTTTTAATGTACAAATCAACCTATCCTCACATTAAAATTTTTCTACTAACTCCTAGTGTGCCGAACTCAGTGGCCTTGAACACTAAGTAATAGCGTTATAACGTCCAGTAATAACAAAGGTGTGGTCCTTTACAGGTAAAAATTACAAAAAAGTGAAAAATGTGAGAAAATTTTAAGGTTTTTTTTTTTGTAGGCCATGGTGTCACAAAACATGGACCGAATGGAGGTAGAAATATTCATGATACGTGTTTTTATAATATACACTATTTTAGCTTCCAACAGAATTAACAGTGGTTTTTTTTACCTAAATAAATAATAACAATATTAAGTTGTCTGCAGACTTCTCCGCACTAGGATGGGTCGAAAAAAAAATTTATTTTATTTTCGGAACACTTTAGTGCAGAAAAGTTGCCTACTATAATAAGGATAAAAAGTGCATATAAAATATTTAAATCGGTTAACATCTTCCGTTCGCGCATCGGACTTATAGTTTATGAAAATTTCCAAAAACTCGTGATTTTTAGAGATTTTTAAAAGTTATTAAACCTTAAAAATTAAAGAAGCTCTACGTTTTTATGCTTATTTTAGCATGAAAAGAGTGTAAATCAATTATATTCTGTTCAAAAATCCAATAATTACCGTTCGCGCAACGCCTCAGAAAAAATACAATTTAACCAATTCTAGCGATTTTACTGTGCAACTTTTGTAAGCAGACTGAACTGTTTTGAACAAGAATGCACTGGTTTGAGATGGATTGAACTAGACTGAGTCTTGGTACATCCCCTCCTTGCTCTAACCCCTTCCCCTCACCATCAAAATCGGCCTAGTACTCGCCGCAATCACGTGTTTTCCTCTTCAGTCAGACGCTGTGCCGCGCTCTGTCTAGTATAGTTGGAAGTTGCTTTAATGCCGTGTGTGACTTGCGTGATGTGAGCTACTCCCTATTGTGCATTGATTTATGTTATTTACTTGACGTATGTCTTAAAACATTAGCTGATGATGAATGAATTACAAGCTATTCTCACTAGGAGTGTGATTGCCGACTCCAGACAGGAGTTTTACTGTCCTATTTTTGGCGAACCAAGAGGATTCCTGCAAAATAAACTGCTCACATATGAAAGTGTTCTTAGATGCTGTAATGAAGATAGATACAATCTTTCCCTCGTAAGAAACAATAAAAATGTGAGTTTCGCCAAAGTAGGCTCTACGGTTGCGAAACAAATCAAATGTTTGTATTAAAAAGCGTCCATTCCGTCGTTGTCTGACTGCCGAAGTGTAAAGCTCATTGAAGTGTATCACGATTCTTATATTAAGATAAGGAAATCGTATAAACGTGATAAAGACAAGCCTGTATTTAAATGTATTCTATACGATTTAAAGCCTATTCGTCTAGCCTACAAACAAGGCTTTAAAGTATTTAAATCGTCTAGCCTACATTTAAATATAGGCTTGTCTTTATCACGTTTATACGGCTTCCCTATCTTAATATAAGAATCGTGATACACTTCAATGAGCTTTACAATTCGGCAGTCAGACAACGACGGAATGGATGCTTTTTAATACAAACATTTGATTTGTTTCGCAACCGTAGAGCCTACTTTGGCGAAACTCACATTTTTATTGTTTCTTACGAGGGAAAGATTGTATCTATCTTCATTACAGCATCTAAGAACACTTTCATATGTGGGAAGTTTATTTTGCAGGAATCCTCTTGGTTCGCCAAAAATAGGACAGTAAAACTCCTGTCTGGAGTCGGCAATCACACTCCTAGTGAGAATAGCTTGTAATTCATTCATCATCAGCTAATGTTTTAAGACATACGTCAAGGAAATAACATAAAACAATGCACAATAGGGAGTAGCTCACATCACGCAAGTCACACACGGCATTAAAGCAACTTCCAACTATTCTAGACAGAGCGCGGCACAGCGACTGACTGAAGAGGAAAACACGTGATGGCGGCGAGTACAAGGCCGATTTTGATGGTGAGGGGAAGGGGTTAGAGCAAGGAGGGGATATACCAAGACTCAGTCTAGTTCAATCCATCTCAAACCAGTCCACTCTTGTTCAAAACAGTTCAGTCTGCTTACAAAAGTTGCACAGTAAAATCGCTAAAATTGGTTAAATTGTATTTTTTCTGAGGCGTTGCGCGAACGGTAATTATTGGATTTTTGAACAGAATATAATTGACTTACACTCTTTACATGCTAAAATAAGCATAAAAACGTAGAGCTTCTTTAATTTTTAAGGTTAAATAACTTTTAAAAATCTCTAAAAATCACGAGTTTTTGGAAATTTTCATAAACTATAAGTCCGATGCGCGAACGGAAGATGTTAACCGATTTAAATATTTTATATGCACTTTTTATCCTTATTGTAGTAGGCAACTTTTCTGCACTAAAGTGTTCCGAAAATAAAATAAAATTTTTTTTCGACCCACCCTACTCCGCACCCCTCGTATATAGCACTGTGGATTGAAATGGAATAAAAAAATCAAAAAAGTAATTTTTTTTAAATAAAACTCAAACAATTATACAGGTATTCAAATTATTATTATTTTTTCTTTTTAATTTAATGAATAATATATTAAAACACACGTTAAAAATATCTGATGTTAGTTCTAAGTCAGGTTGAAATCATTCAAAATAAACTCTATTTAGTAACAAAATTTTTACCAAGCATCACATGTTAAATATAAATTTAAAATATGCTTTTTTATCATTGCTACCTCGTAAAATATTAGTCTGCTTATAAAAAGAAAGAAAATACTTTGTAAATCAGCAGTGTTAGTCTTCGATTGGTCTAAATAAGGTTATTTATTTTATTTACGGATTTATATGGCATTTCACAACAAATCAAAATTTTTTATTATCATCTAGGGACCAAAAGAAAACCATTGACCCAAAATGACCACTATCTGTTTAGTATTTTTCTCTCTAGACGCTTAATTGCACTCTTTTATTACATACGATATGACTGGATAAACATTTGCAAAAATAGTGTTTTTCTACATCTAGAGACTTAAAAATTAAAATTTAGCATCGTCCCGGGCTTATTTCAAACTATGAATAATGCTGTATAATCTGTTCTTTATATAAAAAAAAGCTAAAACCTCAATTTCCTTGGAAATTGAAAACAGTAATTTTTTAATAGCTTAAGTAGAAAAATACTTATTATATTTTTCAATTATTGAGGTTTTAAATTGTATGGAATTAACTGCAGTGAAATACAAATACCCCTTTTAGAACATATTTTTTTCATAAAACTAGTCTTTAAAGGCAAAAATTACAAAAAAGTAAAGAATGTGAGAAAAAGTTGAGTTTTTTTCTATTTTAGACCATGATGTCACAAAACCTGGACCGAATGAAGGTAGAAATATTCATAATATGTGTTTTATAAAATAACTACTTTCAACGTTATGGTCAAAGTTATTCATATCTACATTGTGCACGATGAGCGAAACAGCCGTTGACTTGCGGCGGCCGGCGCGACCCCAGCGCCTGCTCGCAACCGGCACCGCTCTCGCTTTGGACGGCCGTTACAAGATTTTTGTGGCCGTAGATACCATATTATGTATATCAATGTACTCGTTATTAAATTTTCTATAACTTTTGTCCCAAGCACTTTTACGAATTCCTTCGTATTTTCATCTTAGACCTAAAAAATCTAAATAATACTTTAAAATTTTAATAAAATTTGAGTTTGACTGTAAATAATTGACTAATGAGTGACCTTAGCTAAAAATGTATAATGACACTTTCTGTAGAAAATTTAATAAGGAATACAACCAAAAAAGATTTAGGACACTAGTCCTTTTGGTAACGATTCTACAAGGGTTTTTATAAACTCATGCAATAAGGGGACCAGGGGGTTTTAAGGGGGGGCTGTGCAAAATGCCACCAGGGGATTTTTGGGGACTTTTGGGGTTTTGACCCCTTAGGTGGGTACTATCGAATGGTACAGGTTTCAGACTGTTACAACTTTGTTCCGACGTTGGCCCGCTTTTGACCTTCATTGACTGGGCTATAAACTATTTAAAACAAAGAACTGGACAATATAGAATATACTAGAATATATTACAATATAGAAATAGGCTTTTAAACTTTGTAATCCAACAGCAACTTAAACTATTTGAAACAAAGTCTGAACATACAGGTTTTTCTAAACAAAATAATTTATATTGCTCTGAAATCCCTCTTGCTATTGTAAATTCTCAAACATGCCAACCTTAGTTGTTAAAATGAGAAACAGGGACTGATCAGGCAAATATTCAGACGTAAAGACTACTTTGAGATACTACCGGTCATATTAGTTCCTTACTTTTTGACTCAAGATGTCATAAATTGCCATATTGACAATACAATACTTTTGTAGAGATCCTGCCAGGAGGACCGAAAAATGAAAAAAATGTTCATTTTAGAGTTTATTGGCGCTGAATCATGTTATTAACTAAAATGGTTTAATTTATTTGTCCGGTTGTGATTGAAGGTAAATTCAACCATTTTAGCCATGCTAACTCAATATATGTATATTATTGAAGCTAGAAAATAATAGGCCCTAATAATTACTGTAATAACTTGAAAATACCAAAATGCACTAAATGCCAAAATACACAATACCTTAAATGGTGGCATCCAAGCCTTTTGGTTTTCTCACTCGTGTGATGTTGCAGGGATAGATCCGATGATGCAGGACTGGCACACAACGGACATTGAGGTGCGAGTGAGAGAAAACCATGATGACCCAGACCTAGTGGGCCAGATAGGGACCATCCGCAGCATCTCGGTAAGTCACAGTTGCGGCTGGGTGTTGCTGCTCTGGTGATGTCAGGATTCTAATGTAGTTATTTGTGTATGATGGGTGTAAAATACAATATAAAAAGGTTACATACCTTGACGTCTGCAATTCCTTAGTTAAACTTAGTTAACTATAGTTTCGGCTATCACGTAGCCATTTTCAAAACTAAATATGAAGAACGTTTAAAATTCCATTCTTGCGAATTTCGTCAAATAAATAAAACTACACTGAACACAACACATTTAGAAGTTGGCCGGCCGGCGCACGTCACTGAACGTTCAGTGACGTGCGCCGGCCGGCCAACTTCTAAATGTGTTGTGTTCAGTGTGATCAATAGTTTAAAACACATGTTCTATCCAAATTATTATCGCTATGACAACATGCTTGTTATTGTTTGGATACTTTTATAATATAATGATTTTGAATGTTAAATAAATGTAAGTTGATAATAATAATTGTTAATTTTATTGAACATGGCGCAGTCGGTAGGACTCGAACCTACGCTCCCAGAGGGAATCTGATTTCCATTCAGACTTATTGATACTTTCTATCTTAAGATTAACCACTCGGCCACGACTGCAATCATGAAGAAACATGTAAGTAAAATAGGCTCTGTGAGGCTTCAACGATTACGACTCAAACTAATGAAATATGATATAAATCTTATATTTGTGCCTGGAAAGTTACTTCATTTTGCAGATATGTTATCTAGGAACAGTTTGAAGACTACCGATCATGATGAAAAAATGCTAGAAATGGTACACACAGTTTCCAGACATTTGCCAATGTCAAACAGGAGAAAGATGGAATTTCAAAATTAGACAAACAAAGATCCAACTCTATCACAAATAGTAGACTATGTGAGAAACGGATGGCCAGATGATTCTAAATTTAAAAATGATAGTGTGCTTAAAACTTACGGTAAACTAAAAGAAGACCTATATATAGAAGCTGGAATTTTGTTCTATGGAAGTAAAATAGTCGTACCCTCAAAACTAAGACCTTCTGTTCTTTTCAAACTTCATAAAGGGCACATGGGAGCAAACAAGATGCTTATAGAAGCTAGAAATTTATATTATTGGCCAAAATTAAGCACCGACATTGTTGATTGGATTAAACAATGCCGAATTTGTGAGAAGCATGCTCCACATGATTTCAAAGAGCCACTATTGTCACACACAATTCCAAACCGACGGTTCAGTAAAATAGGAACGGACATACTAGAATTTCAAGGAAAAAACTATCTAGTACTAATAGATTATTTTTCCCATTGGATTGAAATAAAACCAATTCGTGACAAAACTTCAGGTCAAGTTGTTAACGCTTTTCAAGATATTTTTTGCAGATTTGGCTATCCAGATGAATTGGTAGCTGATCATGTACCATTCTCTTCACATGAATGTCGAAAATATTTTGAATCAAAAGATATATCTTTGTGTAATAGCACACCACATTATCCCCGAAGTAACGGCATGGCTGAAAAGGCCGTTGGAATCAGTAAGAACTTATTGAAGAAAAGTGCTGAAGATCGTTCTGACTACAGAGAAGCTCTTCTTCAGTACAATAACTCTCCGCTTACTGGCATTGGAGTTTCTCCATCTCAAATATTAAACAGCAGAAGATGTAGAACGACTCTACCTGTTTCAGAGCAAGCCTTGAAACCAGAAATTCAAGATGTGTATAAACAGTTGGTTCTTCAACAAAAAATAACAGAAGCAAGACATGACTCTCGAGCACGCAAGAAAGAACAAGTTTATGAAGAAGGTGACAAAATTGTGTTTAGAACAGTTAATGATAAGTACTGGCATAAAGCTACGGTCGTGCGTAAAGGGAAAGAGCCAAGATCATATTGGGTTGTAAGAGATGGATCTAATACGCTTCTTCGACGAAACTCAAGTCAAATAAAAAAGTCATTTACAAGATCTAGATTCGATGATATTGAACGAGATTGGGAATTGATAATGCTAACAGAAAGCTTGAATAGCGAAAGCAAACATTCTAGATCGGATCACATTAATACAAGAGGAGTTCAAGAAGAAGTTCAACAGAGTCAACCCTCAAAAATTCAACCCATAGAGAAAACCTATGGCCCGACCAGACCAAGAAGTTGTCGGAAAATAAAACCCCCTGACAGACTGAATCTTTAGGGGGAAGATGATCAATAGTTTAAAACACATGTTCTATCCAAATTATTATCGCTATGACAACATGCTTGTTATTGTTTGGATACTTTTATAATATAATGATTTTGAATTTTAAATAAATGTAAGTTGATAATAATAATTGTTAATTTTATTGAACACAGTGTAGTTTTATTTATCTGACGAAATTCGCAAGAATGGAATTTTAAACGTTCTTCATATTTAGTTTTGAAAATGGCTACGTGATAGCCGAAACTATAGTTAACTAAGTTTAACTAAGGAATTGCAGACGTCAAGGTATGTAACCTTTTTATATTGACAACCAATTCCGGAAGGCTTCAACATGAATAAAATGTAAAATACAACTTTGTCTCCCTGAGTTTGCCATAGGCGTGGACAAGAATTTTCCCAAGGGAGACAACGGATTTAAGTAATGAAATTACACACAACCTTTATCTCCCATACCTAAAATACCCTGGAAAATTGTAAAGAATGTGATTAGCACACACAATTAATAGCTATCCATTGGGTTGGTTGTCTAACCTCGAAACTTGTAATGTCAATTGTTGTAGTCAGCTGGCTCTTAACCTTCTCTCTGGTGTATAACCAGCGTTGTCAGTTTTCACTACACTGTTTTGACGAATTATCAATGTTATTCTTTGGTTTTACCCCCTTTTGCAAAGTTTGATTTTATTTACCATCAGTAAAATCGGTTGTGGTGGAAAGCTTACCAGGAGAAACATCGGCAAATAAATTCCAAACGCCAAATGGCTTTTAACAATATCTGTTCTGAGGAATATTGATTCCAAATGAAAACGGAACTGCACAACATAAGTTGGAAACTTTGCTCCATTTATAGAGTTCAGAATGAGCTTCATTCAGTACCTGGCATACATTAAAATTATTATCAACGAGTTCATCCCACTTTTTTATCAGCTTTTGCAAATTCCATTGACCATTACAAGTTTTTAGTATTTCATAGACACGGTTGTTGAATGAGTTGCTCTGCCCTGGCTCTCTTTTTTTTCCGTAGAGGATAAAAATATGTTACCTAATCTTTTTCTCTGCAAAAACTTCAATGTCCAAAAATAATTACAGGGGTTCGATCCAAAAAGTAATTGTAAAATTATTACTTTGACTGAATTGGTTTAAAAAAAATTAATTATAATGTATGACTTGCAAGTGGTTTTGACAAAAAATATGGGAGTTACGGGCCTTGAAAGAGAACATAATTTTGTCAAATGTTGGAAGAAAGATTTAGGGCAAACCATGAACCCATCAGTCAAGAAATTTTGAAATGATTTCTTATGGTTTATGCTTAGTTACATTATATTTCTATATCTACACATATGAAAACTTAATAACTTGTCACTTGCAACAAAAAAAGAATACTAAATGTAAAGGTAACAACAATCTACTTGTTGCATTTTTTAAAATCAATATCTATTTTATTTTATCTCAATTATTGTAACATTGGTTTTTGAAAATGCCTTCCGTGGCCAAGCAGGCCACCCGTGCTTCACCTATTGTAAGTGCTATTGTATCAGTGGTGGTGCATAGCTGCGTTCAAGGAACTACTGCCCCACCGCTAGCCTAAGCTTTCCGCCGAACACAATTAAGCCTGCCTATTGAACCACGTCTAACTTTAAAGATGTCATTTCAACAATAATTTTTTAACAAACTCATTTTCCTGAAGGGTGGACTGTGCACGGTGTTCCTGCCTGAGGAAGACCGGACGGTTAGCATCAGCTGTGAGCAACTGGAACCGGTTATCCCGTCGTGGCCAAATCCAGTCAAGGTCATCATGGGTGAGGACAAGGAGCGAACCGGTTTCCTCCTGTCCATCGACAACCAGGAGGGAGTCGTGAAGCTGGACGGCGACGAGGTGAAGATGTTGCAACTGCGTTATCTCTGTAAATACAGCAAACCCGGTCAAGACTAGGTAGACTGATATGTACGTTGTGTAATACATAGATCCTTTATTTCTTACATTGGAAACTAAGATTTTTTGTTTTGTATGATATATTTTGAATGCAAGTTTTGAGGTTTCCTCATAGAAGCTGACTGAGAAGTTTAGGGATTTGCTTGGGGATAAAATTTGTTGGAAAACCTGTAGATTGTTTTTTTGTGAAATATTCACTGTTGAGTTATTTGTTAATTATACGTGAAAATTTGAGATTGTTACTAAAACATAAAAAAATTAAATATACTGTTACAATAAAAAATTGACAAATAAAAATAATTTATGTTAAAATTGATTGTTTATTAATACCATATGAATTTTTTTATTTAAGCTTTAACGTAATTTTTTCTTTGTTATTTGAAAACCTTGGCTTGAACCTGGAAACCTCAAAGTTAGCATTTCTGTAATATATTTTTTAGTATTTTTAAGATATATAACATTTTGGAATTATTTTGTTTTTCAAAATAATCAGTGGATCATTTTTTACATATAATGAAAGTTTAGTATTGTAGATTAAAGTTTTATTTATGATTGAGGAAGAGTATTAATGTGGATTTAAAATCATGAAAGTTTGAAATATAACTTTATTGAGTAATAGATGTTGCTGGTTTTTTTTTCCTTTTGGCATCTAATTGCATTGTAAAACATTTGACGTATTGGTGAATAATTGCCATTTGGGTGAATCAGGGGCAATGGTTAGCGCACCTGAATTCGGAACTGCAGTAGCAGTGTTTTGGGTTCAGACCTACACACTGCCCAGTAATTAGTTTTTATTATTACTATCCACCTACTGAACTAGAGTCCCACTATTCCAAAAATCCACCTATTCCTTACTCATTTTGTCCTAAAAATACCAATTTTCTCTGTACTTGAACTTGGGTTAATCCCGTTTGTCAATATTACATGGAATTAAGGAATTTACATTCATTAGATATAATTCTTCCTCTCCTGCGACCGTCTTTCTTTTCTATGGTTCAATCGTCATCATTGAACTTGATTACAGTCACTCCTTTTAATACGAACTGAAGTAATGGACAGCTGGCTCGGATACCGAAAAAATCTAATGAAGCTTTTTCTGCTGTGAGTCATTGTTTTTGTCAGACAAGCAAATATGGTTGTACACCACTTAGGGGTGGGCGAGTATTCGAGTCGAGTCGAGTCGAGTATTGCATCAACTACTCGGGTATCGAGTCAAGTCGAGTAGTTGTGTGAAAAAGTTTAAAATAAGTTTTTTTAAATAATATAAAATAATAAAAGTAAAAGTATTATAAAATTCATCTTTACGCATGAGAACACTGAAAGATAACATCAATTTAGGGTATGAGAATAAGTACTACTTAGATGAAAGTTTATAAAAAAGTAAGTATATTTATTTACGGTTTTCCTCTTACAATGTCTAGTACAAATCAATTTCTGAGAATTAGGCCTAAGTGAAAAATGTCATCATTCCAACAAAATAAGGTACCTAAATGTAAGACAAGGTAAGGTACAGAATAAGGTAAGACTAAATGTAGTTTAAGGTTTTAGAACAATTTTCAACTAAATCAAACAACTATGAATGAAAACAATAGTAACTAAGAAGCAATCTTCTTTAAAAGATATGACAAATAATTAGGCTTTAACAAAGTTAGACAAATATCAATACCCAAATATAGGCTCAGTTGCTTCTTCATTCATTAGGCCTCGTTCACTTTCGTTAGAGGCAAAGTCCTCGAGCATACCATCATCAACTTCTTCGTCACTCATTTTGTGCTATAAAATAAACTACTAGAACTCCGTTCAACTTTAAACACGATTAAACTTAAAAACAATAACACCGCCCAGCACGTCTACACAACATAATCTTACGCTAAGGTTATGTTCATACAAACACAAACAGATGATCGGTGTTTGTCACAATTAGTTCCACCTGTTGACGCTAGTCGTTACTGTGACTTTTTCAAGTGGTCACAGTTCAACGGCAGCAATCACCCAAAGACGCTAGCGATCCTAGTGGTTGGCTACTCCACTTACCTATCTGACAGGCGCAAACCCTAACGAAGTGAATTGAATGAACAGTACCGCTTCCAGCCACCAGGGTCGCTGTCGTTTATTGATCAGTAACTTAAGTTTCAAAGGACGACCGGTCTGATTGACTCGACTGTCTACTAATAGTTATTGGACTGTATCTCGGTAGTTTACCGGTTCAGCGTAGTAAGCTAGATGCCAAGTGATGGTCTTCCTTACATTTGTTTTTTTATTATTGCGTGATTCTAAATCCAAAATAATTTAAGTTTGTTGTGTAAAGGAGAGGAATAATGGATGAAATAAATATTTAACAGAAGTAAAAATATGTTTTATTGGAAACTTATGTGAAAATATTATTAGTAATATGGTTATTTCATTGTAGTTTCGCAACTTGCCATTTTGATCACGGCAGTCGGTTATATCGTCATGGCGGCTGCGGGCGCGCGCGGCCGAGAGTGACGACGACGACTACTCGACTCGATTCTCGAGTATTTGTAACTACTCGACTCGAGTTCGAGTAGGACTAATTACCCGAGCCACTACTTGAAACTCGAGTACTCGCCCACCCCTAACACCACTATTGGAGAGCCAATATTCTGAAAATAAGATACTGTCTGAAAATTTCTGATATAAAACAGTAAACTTATAAGAGTCAAATAATTGGAGTCCGAGATAAAACTTCAATTTTTTTACTAAAACATAAAGTACATTCTACATACTAATCATATGATATTATGAAATAATTTTAGACAAACAGTAAAATACTGTACTAAATATAAAACAATATAGGCTAAACGTAGAATATGGAAATTATTGAAGTCCACACAGGTGCAGTCACAAGACTAACAGTTGAAAAGTGATGTTTATTTCCTGCCCCCTTCCTATTTCTGTGTGTGAATACTTGCACTATTCGTCAAGCACATAGAAAGACGCAAATTATTAAGATGGAAATGCGATGCAAAATGCAATACATTCATATATTGCGAGCAACAAAAACAAATTGAAGGCAAAAATTAATTTTACGGTGTAAAAAAAATCCTGATAACCAGTTTGGATGAAATGGATTTCTCTGTCACCAAGTCGGATGAACGAGTGTGCTCTGTGCTATGTTCCAATGGTGTTTTCTGCTGTTTAACGTGGTGCTATCTGCAGCTTTCTCCTGGCCGATCACCATTGAAAGCCGAGATTATACGCCTCATCTATACTTATTTAATAGGCTAAGGGGTTTTTTGTCTTGAGAACTCCTCCTACAATTTTCAACCGATTTTCAAGTTTTTGGTGTCGTTGGATAAGGCTTGGCCTGTAGTTGTTTCCGCCAAAAATTGATAAGAATCTGACCGAAAATAAAGGCGCTATCCACCATTGAAATCTTAAAATTTCCCATTTAAATAACATTGGGATTAAATAAAGCATTTTAAACATCTGATAATACTTAATCAGCTGTAAATACGTGATGTTTTGGTGATTAAAGAGATTCACAATATTGGATTGGTCGGATGTAATTGATTTAGAGCTAAAAGTACATCTGTATTGTATTAAAATAAATTGCTCGATTTCAAGCAACACGTATACTAGTTCAATTAAATGGTGGGAATAAGTAAACAAGTCAATATAATGCATTTTTATGAACTCCGGCTATTTTGAAACTTTGCTAAACCGAACAGGGTTTAGTCCCAACAGAAGCAGTTTTGATTAGCAAGACTCGGACTCTACTGTATCTACAGCTGTGGCTCACTCTTACTTTGTCGATTACGGTCCTTGTACACATCCGTAGTCAATGTGGACATGCCAAAATAAGCCAAAAAACCGCCCACTTTTTATTTTAAGCAGTACAATATATCCTATCACTAGAACTTACCCATTACAATTAAGTAATAAGATATTAATAAATGAGTGACTACAAAAAGTAATGTTTCATCAACCTGCAAGAAAATGAAAATCGATTAAATTGCCTCCTCTGTCTTTGGATTGGAACTTTCAAAAGACTGTCTGGTGTTGCATCCTTTGGAAAAGAAATTTAATTTTTCAATTTACAGTTTTGCTGCTTTTCTCTTATGAAGAATAATCAATTTCAAATGATATTAACAGTCATTGAAAGATTGTCGTACCATGTCCTTCAAATGATTTTCTGTTTTGAAATTAAGGAATATTAGTTAAATAACTACTTATTTTATATCCTGAACAAGTTTCTCTTTCTAACTATTCCCCCTGTTTAAATAAGAATAACTTATTCTTTCCTTAGTTTGACGATGACTTTCTCACAGGCTTCTTTCTCTTGAGGTTTTTATCAGATGGCTCGGTGTATCTGTGCTAGCTATGGCTTTCGTGGAGGAGGGGGGATGATTGAGAGACGGGGCAGTGGTACTTTTCTAAAAACATTGATCTGTTGTACTATCCTGTTATCAAGATCCGAAAGTGTTGTATTTAATCTGATATATATATATATATATATATATATATATATATATATATCGTATGGCTCATTTAGCCAGCCACCAAGTTTTAAGAATAAGAAAATATATTCTGCGGTGCAGAGCACCTGAGTCAGTATATGTATAAACGCTAAAATATAAATTTTAACACTCTTAATAGAGCTAAATCCAGGGCGCTAAGCCATTGCAGCCCAGCTTCACTTGAGCTTTTGCAGTGCGAAACTCCCCAATATATAAATATAATATATTGGTCAATAAATAAACGGTCTTGGTACAGTGAACAATAAAACTTTTATTGACTTTAACTAACAGATAAAGATTGAAACCAAAATAAATGGATAATGGGGGAATTGTAGATATGATTGAGGGAGAATCTATGGTGGTATTGAGCTACTGTGAAACTATTGGAAAGTTGAATTGGTAGACTACGCAAATACATGTCTGATTGGGCTCAAGTAGCAACATGAGTGACTGGCTGCTCATCTCCAAGTTACGGCGATATCACTGGAATCGACTATGGAAGGGATTGAAGCGTGAGTTGAGATAGTTGGGGAATTACGTAATTTATTAATTGAACTACATTGCGTAGCTAAAGGGAGATACTGAAGGTTTACCCAGACCGGACCGTCGCCAAGCACAGAACCAAAAACCAGTCATTTTGATGAGTATAATAACAATTAACGCAAGTAAATAAATTGAGCAGTGAATTTAATACTAGTAAATGCTACCCAGAAATAATCTAACCAAACCCATCCTATAATGAGGACGTCCTGAAGGGACACCTTAGACTACGATTCTGAGATCACCCTGTGCAACAGAAGTTACAGATTCTAATACTTAATTAACGTAATTAATTTTGTATTGTGATTTAACGACATGATTGGTATTTATCATCCCCCACACCTATTTCCTGGGCCCTACACTAAACCCCCTATGGGCTACAACTTAGTTGGACATAATGAAGCGCCGCTCCATGTTTAACCGTTGAAAACCCGGGAACGAAGAGAAGCGAGTCAAGAGAGACTTTTCCTTTTTAGGCGGCGTTCGCGGAGTCTCCGAGAAAGTTCTGGAGAGAGGCTGTTGGAACCCGGCGCCACGGCCAGCGCGCGGAGAATCGGTACTATATGAAGTGTTCGTGGCGCGAAGCGTCACAAGATTTGAAAAATTAAGGGGCTAACAAACAATGTTGGTACAATTTCTGGGGGAATATTTACTTAAATCAATATTTATAATTAGTCTCTGAATGTCTTTTAATGCTCCGGCCTAGCTACAGTTGGGAGATATGTCAACTCTGAATGCCAGGGGGTGTTGGATCGTGGATCGTACATTCTCTTTTAAAATTTCCAAAAATATTGAATATGAAATAATAATTATTGATACTGATTTTGATTCTTGATCACTTGGAAATTAGATCTTGATTGATATCTGATGACATTAAAATCAGTGGCGGCTCGCCCATAAGGACTCCCGGACGCCGCCCCCCTAAAGAATTTATCAAAAAATCAAAATAAATAAATTAACAAAAATATTACTATAAGAATATTTAACAGAATGACAATTGTATAGGTCATAAGTTGAAGATAGAAACAGATCGTACCGAAATAAATGAAAATCGACGACGATTGTGGCTCTAATTCTATCGCGGCCGGCTCGGGCCGGAGCGACGGCCGCCGGACGCCGGCGATGGACGCCGGACATCGAACGCCGGACGCCGGCGACGGCGTCCTAGCGCTCTTGTAAAATCAAATGGAGACGCGTATACGCGCACCTCACTCACACAGGCACACACAACGGCTGCTTAATGCAACGCTCTGCCCGGCGCCCTAGGCTGCGCGCGCCACTGCTCCAGCCACTGCTACCAACCGAGCAGTGCCAAAAATGTGACTGTAAGTTCCCTCGTGTTTCAGTCGTCCGTCTGGGTTCTTTTGAGCGTAATGTTGTACGTGTTGGTGTATGTTGTGTTGAAATAGTGAATTATATAGATTTGTGAGGAAATGTAAATGGATGATAGTGAAATGGGTGACGTTGGAGATGAGCAACATTTACACCAGGTAAATCATATAGTAGGTAATAGAATGAGGGAAAAAACATTGAATATTAGAATTATTTTGATGAACCCGGGGATTCCAAGGCCCAATTTAGTTTTAATCAAATGCAAAATTAAACAAAGAGAAAAATAGTTTTAATCAAAAGTGTTTTAGAAATTTATACAATTAGGTCAATTGGCTCTGTGGCTGTAAAATTACCATACATCGATGAAAATTACAAGCTCGTTTTTCTGTAACACTTGCTTGATTGTAGAGATTCAGGATCTTGACTTAGGCTCTAACTCTTGGTGGTATTTCAGAGATTAAACATTTGAACTAAAAAGTTAAGAAATATAAAACGAGTGACAAACACAGCAATGCGTAGAATAGAATTTGATTAAGTATTTGGAAGAATTTACATTAAATTTGCGACATTAAATAAAACTATAGGCTTACAAAATGTCTTGAGAAATGCAGATTTTTTATTTATATTTATTTATTTATTTATTTTTGGTCTGGATTTCGTTTAGCAAAATGATTGACTATGTATTTATAGTCAATCGCAAAATAATCCCAAAATGTGATGTGTCCTTTAAAGTCAATAAAACAATTGGTTGTGTTAGGGCTTTCAGGTACGATAAAGAATTTAAATCTGAAGTACAAAAAATAAGAAACTCCCCTGAAGTGGATTAGTCCAGTGTGTGAACAATAGCGTAACTGAACCCAGACGTAAACATGGTTTGAAGACCGGAAATATATTGTCGCAAAGGAATGTGACATCTTAACTTCCGCGGTACGTAGCGGACCGCTTTCAATTCTTAGAACACACCTGTCCGCGGCAAAACTATTTTAGTCTGATTTGTTTCCTCAATTCAAAAACAAATGTCACAAAAAAGAAGTAGGCCCATGCATTTAAACGTATTCATATCAATGAATAAAATTGACAGAAAACCAATGCTTGTTTTAGGTCTAATTTACCTAAAAATGTCATCTCTGTTGTACATAACTGATAACTGCAGGGTGATAACTTTTCGTCAGCAATTGTGATATTAAGATTTTTAGGCTATATTGCAATTTAATTCACCTTTGTGATCGAATTATACCTGTTTGATGGAGTAAATATTATTTATGACACAAGAGATAACCGTTTTTCCTGAAGAAGAGACATTACTTATCTTCACTTTCGTAAATATAAGTAAAATAATGATAAGAGCCCCTCCACCGTCCCTAACCACCGGCCGCCACTGATTAAAATGGTTAAAATTTGGCCACTCAGTCTATGTTCAGTTACTAAATTGTATTCTATCACTAATTTTTAATAGAATTTATAATTTAATCTTCTTGAAAATGCTGGAAAGTCTATCGATTGAATAAATTTAGTTTCTTGCTAGTGTTCTAGTTGATTTATCGAGCTACTCAATTCACCCCATAGGCTTAGTTTATGTTATATGGATGGTGATTACCAATATTTAGTTTCTTCACCAAAACCACTTCTTCTTTGGCCAGATAACAAAGGGAATAAATGTTAGTGGTATTGGCTCTTCTTCCTAATAAAAATTTGGGATTAATTAGACCCAAATACTGATTTTATAGGATGAATTTTACTTGGGATTGGGACCCGGTTCAAAAGTGAGGCACACACAATGAGGCGATGATTGTAAGAGAGAGAATTTGAGGTTGATGCTCGGCAACAATGTAGTTATCACATGTTTGGTCTTCAGGTCTTCATTCTTGCTTTGGAAACACTTCACTGAATTTATTTCACTATTTTGAAATCATACTATATAAAATTTGAATGACCATGATTATTTGGAATATTAAATTTGGTGTGTGTTTGAAGTAGTTTTGTTTACATTGTAAAATATATTAAATTAGGCTATGTTATTGAGACTAGGCTATAATTATTATTAGGTGAGTGATGAATGGATCAATATGAATTACTGACATCATTACTAATTAATATCTATGACAGGTAAGTTAAACACAATTTATAGTGAGATTTACCTACGTCATACAATCCTTAGTTGAGAATGGCGTACACGTGTTTCGGCTCTAAGCCAAGTTAAACGCAATTTATAGTGTGATTTACTTACGTCATACAATCCTTAGTTGAGAATGGCGTACACGTGTTTCGGTGCTAAGCCATCTTCAGCGCCTTCTAACATTCAAGCATATTTTACAAAGCAATTTATAGGCTATCTGGAATTTTATAATAAATATATTTACATGCGGATCTGGGTTGAATTGTTTATTTATTAGTTTACCAACATAATTTGTGAACTGTTGCAGCAGACTGGTCAATCCTTCGGGGAAAGCACTCAGTGGGTATTCTGCGACTATGTGCTCCATAGTTTGATACTCCGCTCCACAGTCACAAGACCGTTCTTGTGTCTTTCCCCATTTGTACTGCTAATAATTACATCTTCCCACTCCAGTGCGGAAACGATTGAGTACTGATTGAGAATATTTAATCTGAGAAAAAAACTTGGATAAAACCAATTTTAGAATATAAAAATCTAAAGCCACGAGCACAGATACACCGAGCCAGCTTGTCTTTAGAGGAAGCGTTTCCTTAAACTCCCCTTGAGGAAGCATTTCCAAGGCATGTTTGTTTGAACTTATCTTAACGCTTTTTTGTGGTGTTTACATCAAGGGATGGAAGAGGCTTATCAGCACACCCGGGAGACTGGAGCTGCTAAAACGATGATGATGATTATGACTCTTAGGGACTCCGGTTGCAAGCTGTTGAATAAAGCTAGTAAATTACTTTGTAATATTTTTATTAAATTATAATAACAATATAGTACATAAAATACATTAAAATTAAATATTAAAGAATGCCTGCATAAATTTAAAACAAAAAATCAAACATTGTAAAAATTCTCAAAAAAAAGTCACAACCAATTATAAAATTAAATTGGTCGTGTGAAATTAAATGGAAAGTCGCTTAATATTAAATACAAAATATTCTTTAGTGATATACAAGAATAGGTAATGTATAACTAACTAGTATTTACATGATAACATTTAAGGCATTTTCGGTGAGTCTAAATCTTAGTTTTAGTTAGAAAGGAACTTTTCATCGATGAATTAGTAAAATAAATCTAAAATAATACAGACAATTTTTAAAAAATAAATTTAAAACTTTTTTCACTAAGGCACTTTACAATAATTATCCCTTTTGTTTTTAAGTTGTTCCATGATGTAATATGTGTAGTCTAAAACCTTTAAGCTCTGTATTTTATGGTTTGTTATAATTTTTAAGTACACTTTATTCCTTTAAATCAGTTGAGGATGGGGTTTATCTGATTCATTTTTTTTTTTTTTTTTTAACTTGCCAACACTCATAACCACAAACATATTCCCGTAACACAACTCGCTATTATTATTTCTTTAATTTGAGAAAAAAGACCTTCGAGATCTATCACATATCCCCCTCAAATACCCACATTGTAAATCAACCTTAACGAAAAGAGTAACAAAGGTAAAATACATTAAATCAACAACTTAATCTAATCCCATCGAGATCAAACTACCGTTCACTGGCTGATATGTTGGATTTGATTTTTAGTTCTTAATAATAAACAGTTTTCATTTACATACTATAGGTACATTTGATGTTTAATATAACATAGTAGTTACTATCATTTTAAGAAATAGACATCACAATAATGAAAAAAATATGTGGTTATTTAATACAAAAAAATAACCTGTTGAGGATTGTTTTGGGTGAATGTGATTTATCCTAGAAAAAAATTATTCTAACTTTTATTAGTAAAAAAATTTTAGCTCTAAAATATAATACTAAAATACACTTTTTTATACACCCTACTTCATCTAAGTACATGACATTGAGAAGCGAGGCTTGTTTGTTTTTATCCAACTGTTTAACACTTTTGGCAATTTTCGTACATTGAAGGTTGGAATCCATTCCTTCAAGAAAAAATGCTGTGATCTTTCGATTTAAACAAAGCACACACTTAGAATACTGACATCCCGTCAGTTATCACTATATATTTTTAAACTATATGCAAAAAGAGGTTAAAATATGCTCATATGTGATTGAGTTGAGAAATATTAGCCAAATATGTTGAATAATGAATATAACAATAGAAAAGGAGAAAATAAGAAGATAAAAATCTGTGTGTACTTATTCAATATTAAAATCTATAAGCTCTTATGGAAGTACACACAGTCACAAAATTAATGGAAATAAGTGTAAGAGAGACTTAACTCCTAAAAAATAGACAACAACTAAGCTCGATTACTTTTTTATGCCCTGAAATATTTTACTTCAAAAATAACTTTAACAGTCTTTACAAATTAAACATGTAGTCTATTGAAAACATAGTAGCTTGCTAACAAAATCTCTTTATCATTCTCAAGCGAACCTTTAGCTCCAACATTGCTTTAAATTCAACAATTGTTGAATTTGTTTGCAAAATTACATTTCAATTTCTAAATAGTTTTCGTTGGTTAGATTTTTTTTAAAGTAATAACACTCTAAACTAATAAACTTAATTGAATTCAGATAAAATAGTTTGGGAATTAAAATATCCATATTATAAAAAGGAAATGTCAGTTGCATAAAAGGTGAAGTTTTGATATCAAAACTACTATTAAAAAATTAAGATAAAATTCGATAAATCATATTTAGTTGAGGCAATTGTTTGGTAATTCCTTGATTTAAGAAGAACAAGTGAATTCAAGTAAACCCTGCCTCATAGTTAATGTAAATATTACAGCCTCGTAGACGATATTTAGTCCCACTAAAGTAACTTTTGTGGGTGTAAATTCAATGCAGTTATGAATCAAACCTAGTTGAGTTCAAGCCCAACCCTGTCCCAACACAAAAAATCACTGGGATTCAATATAAACAAAACATATCACTGGTGTGTCTTGTAAGACCTTGCCTCTTAACAGTCTTGTAAGTGAACCTGTGAACCCCTTTACTACGATAACGGGTTTGTTCCATTTCCCACATTCATCACCGCGTCGACCACGGCTTTCGTTGCGTTGGCGGCAGTTTCCAGCACATCCGCCACTGTCCCGTTGTTGCTCAATGGTAGGTTCGCCAATGCTATGTCGGTGCCATTTACATTTTTTGACACGACGGTCGATAACAGCTGATCAAACACCGCGCTCGTGTTGACGCCCGTCTTGTTGAACAAGTCCTTCGCCTGGTCAGCCACAGGGGCGTACATGGCCGCAATCTCTTCCAGACTCGTGTACGTGCCAAAGAAAAGCGCCAAGAGGCCAAAGCCGAAGACGAGAATATTCTTGAAGATGACCCAGTTGCACGGGCCGAACCCGATGTCCCAGTAGGTTACAATCTCGATGAAGATGGGAATGATGAGGCCGAGCAGCGAGAAACAGAAAGCTCCGATGAGACCGATGAAAGGACCGATGGTTGGGACTGCCACAGCCAACAGCACTGCAACATGAATTAGACATCAGTTGCTGTCAAAAATCAATCTTGTATTTAAAATGTCTTTTGGTATGGCTTCATGGTCTTTTTTAAAGCTACCTTCATAAAACAAAATTTTGCTTCAACACAGTTGTTGTGATTTACTGTTTTCTCAGGAAGGGGAACACTTAAAGAAACACCAAATATTCAATGTAAGCGATGTTGACATACCATCTTTTGTAAGTTTTCTTGCATGATGAATTAAGTGTGATCGATAACTTCGGAGTATTAAGAAATCACAACTGAAAGTGAAGGGTACCTAATCCCTAATAAATCACACGTAAGGTTGTAGGTACAGCTTTAATCATTGTTAGATGGAGTAAAGTTTTTGTAATCTTCCCACCAATAATTGTAGGTTACCTGAGGCAGTAGTTAGGAGGGTTCTGACAACGTATTCAGCAAATCGAGAGTTCTTGGAGAACCTATCTTTGACGCCGTTCCACACGATCTCGAGACAAACGTAGTACTGAAGTCCGTAAGTACAGAACACGGCAAGTCCAACCAGGATCTTCACAGACTGGGCCAGCCTGAACAAGAAACAAAGTGCATTCCATATAAAATTATTGTTTAACTGCAATCTGTATGCTAAGAATAGGTCTGACTGAGAAAAATATTTACCTATAGACCTATGTTTATGATGTAAATAAATTTTCTTTACACAGTCTGAATACACCTTTACATATATCATATCTTTACATAGGCTATTACCATTACCATATACACTAACGTGAATAGACTTCTTATCCGATGCTTTTTGTTTGTAACTGAAATTTGGAAGGTTCATGTACGCCGCGCCAGAGGCGCTACGATCAATGTTGTAACTATTCAGCTACATTTACAGTACTGCAAAAACATTTGACCGCAGCATAAATACAACCTTCAGGTATAAATGTTTCATCCTTTGTTTAGAAGAGTGGTAATACTGATTTACCTATCATATGTCACTTGTACTTCGTGTACGCCGCAGTAGATCGCACCACCGTAAATATGTTCAGACAGGCCTATGCTATGAGAAGTTTATTCACGTTAGTGTATATAGTCAAAGCTATTACTGCCTATAGAGTTTCTCTGTGATAGGTTATTAAGCTCAGCTCAGTGACCAATGGAACCACAAATATCCTTTTATAAAAGTTACAAAACAGCGATGCTTAACCTAGTAAGGATTATAAAATATGCTCTTTGTTTAGGTTGTAACAAACCTAATTAAAAAAGGTTTCGCTATTTTAAGGTAAAATAGCAAAAATGACTAGTAAATATATCAAAATGGTGCTTTTATATGCAATGAACAAAATGTCATAATTGGTAAAAAATCTGATGGAGACTCCAAAAGACTGCTTAATTAGCCAACATCCTTTTATCACAATCTCTACCTAGAATCACATTGAAGAAGAATTTGGAAGAATCAGTTCAAAATATAATTCAACAATCGAGAGACTTTTGTTACAAAAGCAACTAGCTCTTAGATAGTGGCCAATTATTGCATTTTGATCGCTAAGCCTCCCGATTTTGAGGATTAGAATACCTTAGTTCCATCAAAATATAATGTAGTTTTTAGATTGACTACAGCTGTTTCCATGACCAATGAGCATGTCTTCAGGTGAAAAATCAAATGCTACATATCCCTCGTACAATTTTGTCATAGTGTAAATCACATCAAGGGATATGTAGCAGTTTTCATCTGGAGATATAACCATGAAGGTATGGCTTGGAAAGGCTGTAGTAAATCAACCAAGGGCAGGATGGAGCTACGGTATTTTAAGCCATTCAAACTATTGCGACCGTCACTCAAGTCACTCACAGGTCCTCGGTGGGCAGGTTGAGCGTGACACTGCCCTCGGTGTTTTCACCGTACTTGACGTAGCCCAGGAACCCTAGCAGGATGTAGACCAGAGTCACCCCACCCATACCACGGTTCAGCACCCCACAGATGCCGATGAAGTGCTGCGGGTTCGTCATGGAGTTCTCCAGTGGCATCACCTGGAAAACAAACGTCGAATGTTGTTACTCCTGGATAAGGGCACTCTGAACCTCTAAGCACGATTGCTTCTAATGGGCATTCTGCACAAGGCCCTGGAAGAACGGGATATTGCAGGAAAGTGTAAGAAATGGGAAGCAGACGGCCAACCGACTTCTCAGAGGCCAAGACCAGTGCTCCTGTGATAACTGATTTTCAGGCTCAAATAGGCCTCAAAGAACTTGTGGGTTATAAAAAATATACTATACACACTTGTGACATAAAGTCATAAAAGTTGGCAATAAGTAGCCATAATATTGTGAGTTTCGGTGTGATTCATAATAGAAATTTACTTATCAGGTTTTACTATTTTTATGTATATTTCAGTAAGGTAATAACGATGGGAACAGAGAATTTCAATTTATAGAAAAGAACCATTCTACCATTTTTAATTTTCAGAGCAGATATGCTGATTTCTCTTTTGTAACTGGGCAGAGGCAGTTAATTTGAGCAGTAGTTGATCAGGGGCCAGCTAAGAGAGAGTCTGCCTAAACACCCTGTTAGTTGTATACTGATAAGTTGAGATATAAAAATTGCCTCGTAGTTCATAATTTATGAGGGTAAAATTTCAATCCATTGTCTTGAGTAATAACAATGCAAACAATGCAAATCAATTTACAATCAATTAGAAACAAAGTAGATCAGTTAAGTTTGTTGCTTGATGAGTTTTCCAGTAATGTAGTAATGGTTAATGAGCATTGGTGTTATGGAGATGAGATTATTTTTTATACACCCCAAGGGTTCAAACTTGCTGATGCTTATTGTAGAAGTAATGACCCTCATGGTGGTGCAGCAATTTTTATTAGTAACGATTTAGATTATAGCATAATTGATGTTTCACATATCGTACAAGTAGAATCCATGGAAGCAGTGTGTATAGAACTTAACAGTTTTAAAACCATAGTCATCTCAATGTACAGAAATCCTAGTTCAAATGTTCACGATTTTTTTAGTCTATTAGATAATTTGTTGGATTTTATTTGCAGTAAGAAACAAAAATATAAAGTTGTTTTAGGAGGCGACTTTAACATTAACATCCTACAAGATGATCACTACACTTCAATGTTTTTTAATATACTTAAGTCATACAATTTGTACTGTGTGTAAATAAGGAGCCCACCAGAGAAAAGAGTTGTTTGGATAACATTGCAACCAGTTATTCTAAACAGGAATTTAATAACGGAATTTGGCATTATAAAATCTCTGATCACTCTATTTTATGGTTTGACATTTAAATTCATATTCCAAAAAACTCACAAATGAAACTAATTTCCTTTAGAAATTTAAAAAGAATTGACTGCTTTGCAACCAGTCTAGCTAATACTCAGTGGTCAGAGCTGTATTGTATTAATGATGTAGATGCTGCTTTTGATTGTTTTTTGGAAAAGATTTTACCTTTGTACAACTCATATTGTCCTAGGGTCACAAAGAAATGTGCTTATCGGACTAGGAAAGCCTCTAAGGCATGGTTTGACTGTAGTCTAAAAAAGTTAAGAGATAACGTAACATTATTGGGTGATATGTTAAAAATACCCAAATATAGCAATAATGATTTGTTAAAAGAATTATACATTAAAATCAAGAGTAAATACAGGTCTGCAATAAAAAAGGCAAAAATAAGTTATAACGATAGACTGGTCAATAGCTCTCAAAACAAATGTGCTGCTGCTTGGCGACTTATAAAATCCGAGTCTGGTCTTGGCAGTGTCACGAAAGAACTGCCCCCAATTTCAGCAAAACAATTTAATGACCATTATATTGATGTTGGCCGGAAGGTTGCTTCCAATTTCTCTGTTCTAGGTAGCAACATCGATTTCATAAAATTTTTAACTAAAATTGAACCTGTAAATAATGATTTTTCTCTCCGGTTTATTGATCCACATGACCTAATGGCAATCATTAAGTCTCTGAAAACCTCCACAGCTGAGGACATCTTTGGCCTCTCCAACAATGTAATAAAATCAATTAGTCATTTCATTCTAGAACCATTGACCTATCTCATAAACTTATCCATTTCATTTTGCAAATTTCCACATTGCTTAAAATTTTCAAAAACACACCCAATTTATAAAAAAGGTGACAGAAATGTTGTTGGAAACTACAGACCAGTTTCAATCGTGCCAATTTTATCTAAAATATTTGAAACACATGTTAAGTACCAGTTGTACGATCATCTTAATGTCAATAATGTCTTAAGTGAGGCTCAATATGGTTTTAGACCAGGTCTGTCTACAGTTAAAGCAGTGGATTTTTTTATTTCGGAAGTCCTGGAAACTTTTGAAAACAATAAATATCTCAGTGTAGGCTTGATGGACCTTAGTAAGGCTTTTGACAGTACTGCACATGAAATTCTATAGGAAAAATTAGCTTTTTATGGTATAAGAAATAATCAACTTAACTTCTTTCAAACATATCTGTGTGGAAGATTTCAACAGGTAGTTATCGGCAGTGATTCAACTAGTTTTCTTGAAGTCTTAGCTGGAGTCCCCCAGGGCTCAGTTTTAGGTCCCATTTTGTTCCTCTTAATGATAAATGATTTACCAAGCAACATATCGTGTCAATCGCTTTTATACGCAGATGATACATCTTTCTTCACTTCTAGTAATAGCCTTATTGAGGCTGAAAAAGGGATTAATGATGCGATATCAAACGCCTCAGACTGGCTTCAGTCTAATTATCTTGCAGCTAATAAAGAAAAAACTGAACAATTTTGTTTCTCCCTAAAAAAATTTGAAAATCAAAACTTCTCTTCATCAGTAAAACTTTTGGGAATTCACCTAGATAAGAAGCTCACTTGGGAGCCTCACACTCAAAATTTAATTTCAAAGATTTCCCGTGTTTGTTTTTTATTAAGAAAACTAAAAAATTGTGTTTCTAGGAGTATGCTGTTGACTGCCTATCACAGTTTTTTCCATTCACACCTCCTTTATGGAAATATCCTATGGGGAAATAGTGTAGGAGCCAATAAAGTATTCATTTGGCAGAAAAAAGCCATTAGAATAATGTTTGATATCCCAAGCAGAGGCACTTGCAAACCATTTTTTATAAAACATGAAATCTTGATCTTGCCAGGTATTTTTATTTTTTACAACATAATGTTTGTTAAAGAGAATGAGTCTAGTTTTTCTAAGCGTTCTGATGTACACAATTATAGTACTAGAAGCTGTAATAATTTAAACATTCCATCAATAAGATTAACTAAGTCCATCAAAAGCCACAAATTCCTTCAAATACGATTATTTAATAAGTTGCCTTCTGAATTCCGTAAGGAAAGCTTCCCAATATTTAAGCAGAGATTGTTGAAGTGGCTCCTTGGTCAGGGGTTTTATTCAGTTGAAGAGTTTTTAGATGTTAAATTTATCAACATCTAGGTTAATCAAAAGTTGTTATTTTAATTTTATTCTTTAGATTAATTATGTTAACGATTTTGACTTTGTCTATTATACATCATATGTGTTATGTTAACGATTTTGACTTTGTCTATTATACATCATATGTGTTCAACGACAATAAAGATTTCTTATTCTTATTCTTATTCTTATAACATCCTTTTGAAAAAACATACAAAGCTCCAAAGCTATTTAGAAAAAAAATTTTTTTCTTGACGAACTGCACAAAGGTAGGTTTGTTTTTTTATAACATGTTTTGGTTGGACAATAACCATTTATCTTTAGCAGTTAAAAGATCTATGCACATTGTTCTATGTTTGATGTAAAACACCTTAATATTACATTCTTGAACCATGTACATCAAATACGCCTATAGTAGTTGAGATTGTTGAGAACTTTCAGCAAGTGACAATGTACGTTTATCCAAAACATGTTCTATTTAAAAAAAATATATTCATCAGATGTCAAAACTGATTAGAGATCAAAATAACGCAGCTTTAGCTTATCAATGTACCCATAACATTTTAATGATGTAGTTCCCATTTCTACCCTCTCCATCACACTCCTCTTACATACTTTTTCCTTATGACATTGATCATTCATGTTGCGTCTATAAATTATCAGTACCAGGAGAATCGAGCATTTGCTTGTTTAATTGTAAACTTTTAAGGAGAGATCGTTTGCTCTACTTTTTGTCCCAACAACGAGCTTGTTAGATTTGCTTTAGTAGTTAAAGTTAATTGTTTTTGTTCAATTTAGTAGCTACAAAAAATGTCCATAAGGATAACATAGCTAATTTGAAGGGCTGTAGGATGGAAACTGGATTTTCCCATTCATTAGACTAGCTTCAATTGATTCCTCATGGCCGAAAATGCCACACAAACGCAAAAAAATCCAAAATTGTAGTACGGAAAACATTTTCAATGCAAACAATGCTTGTTTTAGAGTATAATATAAAATGTTTCTCCCTAATTTTAACGAGAACGTTGTACAAGAAGTCAATGATTTAAGAATGTTGATGGAAAACTCACCACGCCGATGGCCTCCATCGCGAAGATACAGATGCTGAAGAAGATGGGCCAACTCATGGGAGGGGCGACCTGGGGCATGTCCTGGGGGGAGGGCAGGTCCTGGACCAGGTAGTAGAAGGTGATGCCCAGCCCGAGGCCCATGAACACGTTGGCCACCTGCCGCAAAACAGGATCAATCACAGTGGATCAGCCTCAATTGTCCAATACACTGAGTGTTTGGAAACTCTCTTCCAAAACTCTGTGTGTTGATTATTGGGACAAAACAAACAACCTTTTTTCAAATAAAGTGTAGTCCTGTATTGCTTAGTTTTCCGGGCTGTGTTTTTCATTAAAAAAGGGTTAACTTTAAAAATGACGAAGGGTAATGTTTTGAAACTTTTAACTCTAATCGGTAACAGCTAATTTCATATAAAATTTCAAAGTTATATCTTGAACAGTTTTAAAATGATGTACATTAAAAATATTTATTTTTCAGTATTTATAAAAATTGGTGGAAGAACAAATATTTTTATATTTATTTTACTATAGAACACCTTATTACAAAACAAAAGACACCTCAACTTTTAAAATTAGATGGAAAACCAGAGAGCCGAATTGGTACCTAAAAGTGAAGTAAGCATGGGCGGAGTTTACCTCTGATTGCTGGGGGGGCCATAGGGGTCAGTGATAAAGGGCATTTAATACCATCCTCTACATTCTGGTTGATACACAGCCGTCTTTAACTAAGCTGCGGTGTTCGAAGTTTGAAGTAAGCACTTATGGTGGATAGCTCAGTCCCTTGCAAGTATTTTGGGGATACCAATACAGTCATGACACTCGGTCAGTTTTTATTCATTCCACGAGTTTTTATGGGATTTCACTAGCGCTCCCGTTGTCTAGACTCCCAATAGATTACCTGTTTGAACTGTGTTAATGATTTATTAACGAAACGATTTCCATATAGTACATGCACAACATTTTGAAGAAATCACATACGAGTGTCTTTAAAGTACGTAACCAAACTTCATAATATGGTTAATTTGGTCAAAATAAGCAAAAAAGTTCACATAAAGGTATATCCTAAAGCATATTTACCTAGATATCCGCCATATTGTTTTTCCACTTAATAACCAAAATGTCCAAAAAATACATTTAGTTTTACTATGTGTATTTTTTAAATAGTGGTCTTTTTAAAACTATGATCTCAAATATATTGAAGCTGGTACAGGTTATAAAATTATACAAAAGACAACAAACTCTAAAATTAAATTATTTAACCAATAATAGACCCTTCCAAGGTCGTAAGGATCTGACAACATATAATGGAGTTATTGTGATTTTTGTATTAAAATAACCATAATTCACATTATTAAATATAATACAAAATCAATGTATCTCGGCAAAAAAATCACAATAACCCCGTTCTTTGTCGTCAGATCCTTACGAACTTGATATCATTGGTTAGATAATTAAATGTTAAAACTTTTTTCTCCCATGTACATTTTTTATAAAACTCGCCCGTTATGATATATTTGGGTTTAAAGATTTAAAATTTCTGCCATTATGAAAATATAGGAAGAAATAGACATTGGTATCAAAGGTCCATTGAAGTTCCAACAACAATCCGTCACTGAAATAAAAATTATTAAGTGGAATAAACAAAATGGTGGATATCTAGGTAAATATATTTCAAGTTAGGCATGAACCTTAATTTGTACTACTTTGATCCAATTAACCATATTATGAAGCTTGGTGACATACTTTAAAGAAAAATACCAAAACGACAACAAAACCACCTATAGCAACCCCCGTAACCTTATAGCAAAACACGTTTTTATTTTGAATGGAACAGCAAGTAAAACGCTCTATTTAAAAGGCGAAGGAGTTGTCCTCCGCCAGCATCTACAGAAAGACACGTAAGTCTCTGCGGCAATAGGGACCTTTAGTCTTCCAGGCCGAACACTTATCAATCATGAATACGGTGTTTCGTGACACTGATGTTAAACTCTAACTCTGCCGATATAGTAGCCTACAGATGCATGGAAAGTCTAGTGACATACGGATGTATAGAACATTTACAATAATTGCAAATCATGTTAATTTTACATTTTTACTAATTCAAAAATGTAAAGATACACATAAAGTTATTTTTAAGACACATTTAACCGTCGTAGCGTGGCACGGCGCTTACCCGCCTGAGTTTGACAGTCAGTTTTGCCAACTGTAGGGCCTAAGGTTATATTCCCTTAGCGATCTACGGGATATCCCTACTTAGTAGTTCGGGCAAACAGTGTTTAATTTACGATAATCTATTATTATTTAATTTACTTGTTAGTATCATACATGAACATACATAGAAAATGTAAATATAGAAAATATTGTTATTTTTTAGAGTAAGTTAAAGTGAGATAAAACTTTGAGCGTTAGCTGAATGGATAATTATTTAGCTCCTAAACTTTGTTTTTTCACACCAAATTTTTTTAAACTTTGGGGGGGCCCGGCCCCCCCAGGCCCCTCCGAAACTCCGCCCATGGTAGTAAGGTTCACCAAAATAGTACAATGAGATTTGGTGCGTTGTTGACAAATCTATCCAGAAACATATTTTTATCCTATACACATGTTACACATTAAACGCACTTAAGTTTTAAAGTACAGATGATGAAACATTACCATGGACACGGGTGCGAGCGACTTGAGGTTCGGCACCCACGACATGAGAATGAGCGGCACCAACAGCGATATGATGTACACCCTCTGGTTGACCTCGAATCCCAGGTGGTGGTCTATGACCTGCAAAGCAGATGAGGAATGTAGAGTGCAATTCAAATGACCATCTTGTGTTTAAACTCTGTTTAACACATTGAGTGCGGGCTACATTAACGGAAGTAGTGTGGCAGCGGTGCAGGCAGTGACATTGTTGTAGGCACTTTTGCCTGAAACATATTGGTTCAGTGTGGATTTCAGTGGTTACAGCAGACGCAACTGCTTGCCACTTGATGTGCGAGTCCATTTGCTCAATTCGGTGTAGTTTGTTTGCTGGTCCCGCCATTTTTGTTGGGGTGGGGAGTGCACAAATTTGTAGTGTTATCTACATTGGCGGTGGGTGGGGGTTGTATATAGTTTTCATAGCATTTTCTTTTTTGTAAGATACAAAAAAATTATAAGTCAACTTATTTTCATCATAAGTATTAATTTTTTTGTTGGTGTGATAAGTGACATAAAAAAAGTTGTATATTTTTAACAATAAGTACCAAGAAAACTCAAGTTCTTCAGTTGTTAGTAAGAAGTGGAAAAAAAAACTGATTAACTGTCTACCAAAAACCATTGCTAATATGAAAAACACTTAATCTCCAAAATATGCATAACTTCAGGCAAATAATTTATTGTTTTGACGAGTTAAGCACTCGTTAGTCCTCCTGCTGGTCCACTACAGTTTTTCACAGAGGTTTTGAGGAACCCCCTGAGTCACACGCCTTATGTTTCAGAGTAAAAGTCAGCACTTTACAGAAGATATCCATGGATAGGGAGTTTTTATGTTTCTCTGGTAGATGTTATATATACTCACTTTAATATTGAAGAGGTATATTATTCACTAAGGTAGTGTATTTTAATCATAAAATTTATACCTACGGATGGATCTTCCTATTGCAAATAACCTGCTAAACAAAACAGTGTTGATTCCCAGTTTGTTAGAGATCCCAGGACTTGCCTGTTGGAAGTTGGAGCCTATGATGACAGTGTACACACTGCAGGTGCCAAAGTAGGACAGGAACAGCCCCACCAGGATGGATATTCTGGAAAATTAATTGGAGTCATTGAAGTGTTTACCTATAAGACATTTGCTCGGTAAACTTAAAATTCTCTTTCAGTAATAATCTCAGTCATATGGTTTTCTTGGAATGCCAAATCCAAGAAAACTTGATTCTTTCCATGATTGTCTCGTTAGCTTCGCTCACTCGTATAAGTTCACTGCACTCTAGTATTAATTATCTGAACCACATTTTGAAAATGTTTCAAATGGGTTATAATTATTTTGTTTACTAAACAATCATAATCATCAGTATAAAGTAGGATTAAAAACTAATAATTTTTATTATAGTATAATTTAGTAATTCAGAACAGAATTATTTCAATCAATCTATGAATTTTCAAATTTAAAGAATATTATAAAACTAAACAACGTGTTACCTTGCGAGTTTGGCAAACTTCCTTCCCCATGGAGGTCCGTGGGAGAACGCGGCTTCTCCAACGTCGGCGAAACTCATGGTGGGAGTCCTGGTCTTGTAGTAGAGCACGTGAGCACACTTCACCTGCGGCGGAGAAAATATATGTGTATCATCGCAGTACAGTAATACAAAAAATCTAAAACATTCATAGTTGATTCAAAATAATTTGAACTCGTTTTTATCTTCCTAGTTTCACACAACAAGTCTCCAAATTGAATGTGTATTTGAGAATACTGTATTAAGAGTTTTAAAGAAATTTATTTAATGGCCTATTGAAATTATTTGTCTAACATAAATCAAGGATCTGGAATGTTTTAATCTGTTTACAAGAAAACCATAGTACAAAGTATAAAATCAGAAAATGATTGTGAGTATAGGAAATGCTTTTTAACTTTTAGATAAACATGTTCAATTTTCAAAGCAGTTGTAAAATATTTTAGGTCATGAGATTGTTTAGTTCAAAGGACATTAAACTTTCATGCCTTGCACAGTACACTATAAATTGTAATTGTACTGTATAGCCTAAATTCAACTTGGCACTCATACAAAGGGGAGATGCCTTCAGATTAAAGGAGAATGGATGTTTTAGCAAGAAAAGGGATGAATGAGCTTTATCGCAGAGGCTTTATTGAAAGTAATAAACAGATTTTACCAGCAGGTTGACCAAATACGTTGATCTAGAGTCTAGCAAATAATTAGTACATAATTTTGGTTGTAATATTAAAATTTAGTTAAAAATTATATAACATAGACGGAAACTATGGATCTGACTGAAATAAGAGGTATTTTATCCCTGAAGTTTTGATGGAATTGTAATAAAATTGTTTATTGTAAAACACAATACAGAAAACACAGACAAACGTAAAAGATTACATTTATTTCAATGTTATATTTATCTGCCCTCCAATTATAGGGTTATAAGGGGTTTCAAATTGGGGTTTAACATTTTAGCGAATTTCCCTATAGGGAATACGCTATTACGGTAGTACCCATGGTAAGACCTAAGCCCGGGACCACTTTACTTTGTCATTTTGAGGTCCAAAGAAGCCAAAAACACCATTCGTTCATTTTCATATACATATATATATGTGTGTGTGTGTGTGTGTGTGTGTGTGTGTGTGTGTCCGTGGTACCGATAACTTTTGAAAGGAACCTCCGATTTTGATGAAATTTGGTATGAAGGTGTAAGACCAGGTCTATTTTCATGAGTTCGTGAACCAGCATTGTCGGGTTATGGGAACGGGGTTTTATGGGATTTCAAAGGGGTCAAAAATGGGTTTTTGGCATTTTTTGACCCCAATTTTAAAAATTCATCAATTTTAACTGAAACCATTTAAAAGAGCTTAAAAAACAAATAATTTGGTATTTTGAATTTTTATCTTAACATAACTGGTTATGGGGAAAATAAAAAAATGTGTTTTCCATGTTATTCTTATGGGAAATCAAGAAAACCCTATATCTTGCTATTTATTGGCATAACTTAATCAAATTTGGTATGTACATTATCTAGATAGGGCTTAACTTATAATTGCTTACAAGACCCATATGGCGGCATATCTACATACTCACCCCCATGGGGTTTATGGGGAAAATAAAAAATTGCCAGAGCTTGATACAATTTTGTGTTTACATTCACCAATTATTGATTAACTTAGATTTTCTAACAACACCCCATGGCAGCAAACCTACATACTCGATCCTATGGTGTTTTTATGGGGAAAGTAAATAATCTGAAATTCCATTGGAAATTCGCTGAGTAAGCAGGTCTGCTGCGACGGGGGTATTTTCCCATTATATTTTTAAATTACAATATTTTGAGTTATTTATATTGGAAGAACTAAAAAAATAAGAATAATAATAAATAATTTGTTGTTTTTAACTGTTAGATTATATGTAGTTGTTATAGGGAAAATTCAAAAAGAAAAATTTTATCTGATCCGATATATTAATATGTGACCCATTGCAATTTATTGATCGTATAGATAATTTTTTCCATTCGATAGCTCTATACAAATAATACTATTGAATAAATAATTTATCAATGTATCACATCGGATCAAATATCATTATATCGGATGAGATCAGATTTTTTTTTATTTAATCTTCAACTACTTAAGACTGGGACGGTGGCGACGTCCTGTAATCCAGCTACTTGGAGGTCACGAATTGTGGATAGTTATAAGCGATGGCTTGTGGATGCAATATTCCCTGGTGGGCATTAATGTCCGCACTAGTGAATACTAGTTCATCCATAAAGACCATCCTCATAATTAGACCAATTCGTATATAAGAGGTCGAAATTGTGGTTCGGATCCCACGTTAAACTGTAGGACCCTAGATACCATTGGCTGTTGGGCTATGAATTAACAGTCCTGTCTAAGGAGAATGTCGGCCTTAGTCAGTAACAAGACTACAAGATCGCGCCACATCATCCTACACTCATCTCTCATTCATACTTGGCTTTAAACTACCTATTGAGTTAGGTCGCCATTTCAATAAAGGTATAAAGGTATTAAGGTACTTAAAATAATTTACAGATTGAAAATACTAAATTGTTTATTTTTTGGAGCTCTTGCAAGATTTGTAACTCAAAATTATGTAATTTAAAAATTGAATGAAAAAATGGAAATCCCCCATTTGAAACTCCATAAAACCCCATACTGGAAAATTTCAGATGGCCTACTTTCTAAATTTAAGTGTTTTTACATGTAGAATTAGTGTTACAAATTTTAGATCTCTATCATAAAATGCAAAATCTTTCTACATATCGGCCGGACTATTGGAGACTTTGTATAAGTTTTATGCTTAAACCTCATCAAATAATCTTTCACCATCCAGCACACATCGATGCCCAAAAATATTCAATGGAAAATTCTCTCCTAAGGGTATTTCTGAAGAATTCTTTGAGACTTACGACAATGTAGGCACAGTGTGTGCACACGAGGGCAACCAGGATCGTGAAGAAGATGCCCATGGTGAGGCCGGCGTTCTTGAAGGCGATGGGCATCGCCAGGATCCCCGTGCCGAGGGAAGCCTTCAGCAGATGTGTCAGTGTGTCACAGTCCCTGCGGGGAACATGGATTTAAGAAACATGGAAGGGACTCTGAGTTAACTTTGAGGCAATTTGTTTCAGCAATTTATTTGAACCAAGACAAGTTTAACAAACTTAAGTGGTTGACGTCACTCTTAACAATCTACACATTTTTACAGTTTACATTTTAACAAAGGTCAAAGTAAATTTAATTAAATCTTCTCCAAAAACAATCACAACTAAGGTAAGATGACAAAACATTTTTTTAAATTCTAATTATTTACTGGGACGGTGGCGACGTCCTGTAATCCAGCTACTTGGAGGTCACGAATTGTGGATAGTTATAAGCGATGGTTTGTGGATGCGATATTCCCTGGTGGGGATTAACGTCCCCACTAGTGAATACTAGTTCATCCATAAAGACCATCCTCATATTTAGACCAATTTGTATATATGAGGTCAAAATTGTGGTTCGGATCCCACTTTAAACTGAAGGTCCCTATAGATACCATTGGCTGTTGGGCTATGAATTAACAGTCCTGTCTAAGGAGAATGTCGGCCTTAGTCAGTAACAAGACTACAAGATCGCGCCACAATCATCCTACACTCATCTCTCATTCATACTTGGCTTTAAACTACCTATTGAGTTAGGTGGCCATTTCAGTAAAGGTGTTAATTATAGTAACAAGAAACAAATATCAATAGAAGTCTCATTTAAGATTTCATCCAGGCTGTATAAAGAATGATTTATTAACCACTCATAAAGTCTCATCTTGAATATACGTAAGTCTACATAGGAAGTTTATTGAACATTTTTTAGCCCAAGTAAAAAGAGGGACTTTTGCGACTTGGCGAGTCAAACATAAGACAAATCAATGATACTCTGTACCTGAAAAGTGACTGTGAGAGTGGTGTCTTAATGGAATCTTATCTAATTGTAACTTAATATTAACTAGGCTTTAATAAATATATAAGGAAAAAACAGTAGGAATGCGTTCATTTATAAACAAAGTCTGCAGTGAGCTCTAAAGCCAGAAAAAAATATTATTCTGATAGTCTTCTTCTGAAGTATTGGTATTAGTATTGGAAGTTCTTCCAGTGGCGTACCCAGGATTTTTTTTCGGGGGGGGGATATTATCAGTTTATAATTCCATGAAGATATATATGCATGTGTATGACAATATATACATATGTATGTGTATGTATGTGCGTGTATGTGTATACCTGTACATAAGGGAATAAATGAAATAACATACAATTTATTACCATTTACTATATACATAGGTGTTTAAACGTTTAAACTAAATTAAACCATGTATACGTTGGTATTAAACTTTATTTTTAATACCAGGATAGACTTTTATACACATGGAAAAATTTATTCAGTTGTATACAACCTACACCGCAATTATATACAAGTTACAATAATTACATGCCCTCTTACACCAGCATATGACACTTAATTAAACAAAATATCGAGTCTTCTTGGCTTCTTAGCCATGACGTCCAAGACCTCTTCAGGTAAAACATTAATGTCTTTGTGAATAGAGAGGTGGGCTAGACCATTCAACCTAGTTTGAGACGTCGAATTGCGCAGGAATGATTAATTCAGATGGAGAATGATCGCTCTGTTACCTGTTACCTGTTACCTCCGTTGTATGTCCCGTCGACCTCCTTGGCATGGGACCCGTCCAAATAATTCCGCCGGGTGGCTTCGTCCAATCAGGTTATAAAGGAAGGGTTTAGGTAAGGCAAGTGCCAAAGTGAAAAAAAGATAAGAAAGATAAGGATGGGAAGATGTACTTAAACTAGATCAGGCAGCCCATAGAAACATTCTTCAATCAGATGCCCTTTCAGTTTGTCTCTAAATTTATGTCTCTATTTAATGTCCTGAGTCTCTCTAATCACTGATGGGAGTTTAGAGAAATACTTAATTCCCACATAACTAGGTTTGTCTCGAAAAGTTTCAAATTATGCTGAATAGAAGGATTTACATTGTGATTTCTAGTATTACATCTATGGTTGTGAGGCTGTATCAGATTATTTAGCTTTACATACATAATAACTTCGAAAATGAAGAGAGAAGGAACGGTGATAATCTGAGGTTCTTTAAATTTTTCTTTGCAAGTATCTCTAGGTCTGAGCTTACCGATACATCTGATTGTTTTTTTTCTGCAAAACAAAAATTCTATTCAAATTTGATTTACTTGACAAACCCCAAAGCACTATGGAATATCTCAAATGACTCTCAATCAGGCTAAAGTAGACTAATTTACAGAGTTCAATATTGTTGTAAACAGAAAGATTTCTTAAGACATAAATACCAGAAGCCAACGTGGAAGCAAGTTTATCAACATGATCCGACCAATGGAGACTACCGTCCAATCTCACTCCTAAATAATCAACTGAGTGAGATTCCTCAAGGAATTCCTCATCCAGCAAAATCATGGGTGACATGAAACCCGCCCTCTCAAGAGATCGTTTTTTCTGAGCTGTAGCCATAAACATAAAACTAGTTTTAGAGGAATTAATACTGAGATTGATATCTGAGAAGTACTGAGCCAGTGCGCCAAGCCGGATAAATGCTTCCTTTTCCTTTTCTAGTGTGGATGTATCTTTGGTGTGTGTGAAAAGGGATGTGTCGTCTGCAAAAATTGTCAGGGATTCTTTCGGTAAAAAATTTGAGATGTCATTTATGTAGATCAGGAAAAGGACAGGACCTAAAATCGAGCCTTGAGGCACGCCTACAAAGATCGGAGCTACATCAGAAAAGAATTGTTTTTTAAAACCAGACTCAGAAGTGAAAGTGAATACTGACTCAATGGCTTTCTTGATAAACATTTTCAAAAAATTAAGCATGAAGTATTTACGACTTAACCACTACTTTAAAAACTGACTGGCCTAGTAAAAACATTTGATATTGTAATGTATTAATTCAGAGCATAAATATATTCATTATACCTTAAGCATGGCATGCAATGCCTGTTAGGAAATCAGTGGGGAGCTTCTCCTTTCCCATTTCTTTCATCACTCTCCTCCACATCGCCAATTCGGCAGTAAATTGTTCTGGGTCGGAGATGATTGATGGCCACTGTTTGGACAATGTTGTTGAACAGAGATCCAAGTCTGTATTCTCAGATTTAATTAAATTCTGCGGCAAGAGGAGGGATATTTTTTTAAGAACATCCCGATGTTTCAAAAATCTCTGCGTCATTTCACTAAGGAAATGGTTGAGGAAGGGAATGAAAACGCTCAAAAGAGGGAGTGAGCAGGCAGTGGCGGCCGGTGGTTAGGGACGCTGGGGGGGCTCTTATCATTATTTTATTTATATTTACGCCAGTGAAGATAAGTAATGTCTGCTTCAGCAAAAACGGTTATCTCTTATGTCAATAAATAATAGTTACTCCATCAAACAGGTATAATTCGATCACGAAGTTGAATTAAATTGCAATATAACCTAAAAATCTTACAATCACAATTACTGACGAAAATTCATCTCTGTTTTACATAACTGATAATCTGTTGAGTACAACAGATACAGTAGCAGAGTATCAGTTATGTACAACAGAGATGACTTTTGAGGTCAATAAATTTTTTCCTAAAACAAACAGTTGTTTTCCGTCAATTTTATTCAGTTGATATGAATCCGTTTAATGCTTAGGCCTACTTCTTTTTCGTGACATTTGTTTGAATTGAGGATACGAATCAGACTGAAATAGTTTTGCCGCGGACAGGTGTGTTCTAAGAATTGAAAGCGTCCGCTACCCCGGATGTTAAGATGTCACACACTTCCTTTGCGACAATATATTTCCGGTCTTCAAACCATGTTTTCGTCTGGGTTCATGTACGCTATATTGTTCACACACTGGACTAATCCAGTTCAGGGGAGTTTCTTGTTTTTTGTACTTCATACTTAAATTCTTTATCGTACTTGAAAGCCTTAATACAATCAATTGTTTTATTAACTGTAAAGGATACATCACAATGTGGGATTATTTTGCCACTGACTGTGAATACATATGATTTTGCTTAACGAAATCCAGCAAAAAATAAATAAATAAAAATTAAAAATCTGCATTTCTCACGACATTTTGAAGGCCTATAGTTTTATTTAATGTCGCAAATCTAGTGTTGATCTTTCCAAGTAGGAAAGAATCGTAATGGTGCGCACCTAAGGGAAAAAAATTCTTCCCAGAAAATATGCGGGCAAAAATTACCAATACATGTGTCAAACTCTTTGGTATTTAATGTAGTTTCTTATAAAAAATTATCATTATCATATATATTAACATTGATTAAATATACACCATTATATAAGAATATGCACTTGCGCACGATTTCCCTACCCATCGGGTAATTGTGCGCATGGGGGTGGGTAATGGTGCGCAGGGACGTATGGGTTGAAATAATTAGAATATAATGTGTATCATTAATATAAATATAACATATGGAATGTCTTAAAGCTAAACAATACTTTCTTTGAGCTTTACAATACACTTAACAAAAGTTTTGATTAAATTTACAAAATTGTTCAGGGGTTAATGCAAAATTAACAAACGTAGGCTAATTTTCTGCTGTGTCTCACCTGAGCTGTCTGCATGACTCCAGGACGAACGGTTTATGAGCATCTGTAAACAAGAATGTGAAAAGGGGAAGTCATTTTTTTCTTACCTATAACTACATGGTGCCCACTGCCGCGCACCATTACCCGATATTGCATTCGAAAGTACTTTATTTTCTCACTATCTTAAGAAGGGATGAAACCATAAATTAATTGGTTCAAACGATAAAGCAAAGACTACCATTAATTGTAATACTAAATAAGTATTAAGTTATCTAAAGATCTGCCCTAACCTTACTATTTTCTGAGTCGCAAAAATAACATGACACACACGACTTTTAGATTTTGGCCTCTCATAACCTCAAAAATTTCAGTATCGAAAACCACGAGGTTGGGTATTAGTTGTTGAGTCCCCCGCTAGGCTGCAGCACATACTGGAGCTTTTCAACTTATTTCATTCATAAGAAACTACGATGCGCACCTTTACCCGCCGCGCGCGATTACCCTACTCTCCCCTACTTCCATCAAATTCTATTTATGTATTTTAACTTTTAGTTCAAATGTTTAATCTCTGAAATACCACCAACAATTAAGGCACGATCCTGAATCCCTATAATCAAGCAAGTGTTACAGAAAAACAAGTTTTTAATTTTACAGCCACAGAGCCAATTGACCTAATTGTATAAATTTCTAAAACACTTTTGATTAAAACTATTATTTTTGTTCAACTTTGCATTTGATTAGTAACTAAATTGGGCCTTAGAAGCCCTATTTTCTTCAAAGTAATTCTAATATTCAATGTTTTTTCATTCTATTGCCTACTATACGATTTACCTGGTGTAAGTTGCTCATCTCCAACATCACCCATTTACATTTCCTCACAAATCTATATAATTCACTATTTCAACACAACACACACCAACACGTACAACATTACTCACAACAGAACCCAGACGGACGACTGCATCGCGAGGGAACTGACAGTCACATTTTTGGCACTGCTCGGTTGGTAGCAGTGGCTGGAGCAGTGGCGCGCGCAGCCTAGGGCGCCGGGCAGAGCGTTGCATTAGCAGCCGTTTGGGTGTGCCTGTGCGAGTGAGCTGCGCGTATGCGCGTCTCCATTTGATTTTACAAGAGCGCTAGGACGCCGTGGCCGGCGTCCGTCGCTCCGGCCCGAGCCGGCCGCGATAGAATTAGAGACACAATCGTCGTTGATTTTGGATTTATTTTGGTACGATCTGTTTCTATCTTCAACTTATGACCTATATAATTGTCATTCTGTTAAATATTCTCATAATAATATTTTTGTTAGTTTATTTATTTTGATTTTTTAGTCAATTCTTTAGGAGGGGCGGCGTCCGGGAGTCCTTATGGGCGAGCCACCACTGTGAGCAGGCGCATGCGCGTGTCGCACCAAATGGGTGTTGTGCGGGTATAGCGTTTCGTTGTGACAAGGCGTTGATCCCGCTACCACTACACCCTATCTAGCATCCCATTTGAAACTTAAATTATGAACATATTAATATTAAAACCATTCAAGTGAGTAGAAAAATGTTTACATCTGAAAAATAAATTATATAATGTTTTACTTGAAAAATGTAAATAAAAATAAATTAAAAATCCCCTTTAGAATTTCGGGGGGGGATATATCCCGATATCCCCCCCCCCTGGGTACGCCCCTGAGTTCTTCTATTGGTATTGGTAGCACCGCCCCAGAGTAATAATCCATAAGATAATAGGCTATGGATAAATGCAAAGTAGGCCATCCTTAAAAAACTTTAGGGATGCATTTCTTTACCTTACATAGCAAATATATTACTCTGGATAACCTACTACACAAACTCTCAAAATATGAGGGCTCCAAAACAATTATGAATTAATGATCATAACTAAAAAATCAGCTGGTTTTGGTCATTATCAAAGCTATACTAGGTGCCATACCAAGTTTTACACACTCATTCAAACATTCATTTTTATCTTAAAAACAACTAGATAACATTGGCATCTAAAATATTGAATAATGTTCTAGTTTATGATGGTAGTTTAGTTTTGTGATGAGATAGTTCAATCAACACTACACTTAATATACATGATTCAGTATATCGAATTCACACTTCTAGAGGATGTCACAGATCAAGCAGGCAGGTGTTTAGAAATTAAGAGAGATGTGTTCAATGTCATCAGCAATTAGAACAATGTCCAAAAGAATGTAATTTAACTCTTACATACAGGGCCGCCGAGAGAATTTTTGGGGCCCGGGGCAGAGTTCCGGTGTGAGGCCCCCCCCCACGCTCGGCCCATATCCCTACCCGCCATCCATGGTGGAACCACGTACAATATAGGTATACACATTCCTTTGGACATTTATTTTGTATTAACGCACACTGTCTGCTTTCCTCCATTTAGTGATTCATAATAATATTAACAATTATAACAATTATATAAAGCTAAAAAGCTATGAAGCAGTAACAATTTTGTTACAGTAAAAAAAAAAAAAAAAAAAAAAAAAAAAAAAACCTCCTGAAGATGAGGCCCCCTGTCTCTTGAGGCCCGGGGCAAACTGCCCCCTCTGCCCCCCCCCCTCTCGGTGGCCCTGCTTACATATCTTACGGGATTTCTATCTAGGGGGCAACTTAAAAATAATAATAATAATAATATTTTTTAAATACAAAAAACCAATTTAAACAATTTTGGGTTTGAAAATAGGGAATAATAGAATAAATAATAATCAAAATAGGGTCAAATCACAATTTACAGAATTGGCAATTTTAACTGTGTTTTCTTCACCATGTTTTAATACAGTATAAATACCATATTTACAGTTTTGATACCTTTGTATAACACATCGAAATCTACTTCTACTTACGTAGTTGCCTGAAGCTATCAAAATTTTTTTGTTTCATGCTGAACATGTTTCAGCATTAAACAAACAGTTTTGATATCTTCAGACAACTACATAAGTAATTTTGAAATATTACAGTAAAAAATGTTAAAAAAAATAATACCACCTCCCCCCCCCCTCCACCTAAGAGCCAGAAATCATCCTTACAAAACAGGGATTTTTTTACTTTTTAACCTCTCAGACTGGAATTATTTGAGAAAAACAGATTATAGAGGCCGAAAATTCTACAAAAAAAAAATACAAAGTCAATCAGAATTTTAAAAATAAATAAATAAGAAGTTCTTGGTTCATTATCCTCTGTACTCATTTAAAGAATTAACTCAATTACAATTCTGCGCAAAAATGTAATACACCACTAAAAATTTACCTACTTCTAACCGATTATGATGCTTTCGCAATAGGTGCTAATTTAATAGAGCAGTACGCAGTAACCAAAATTTATTGTGCTTTTGAAGTCCACTTTTCATTGCAACTAACTAACCTCCCAAGCCTGGCGTAGTGTAGAACTATATTTTACCTCCCTAATTTAACTGCAAAGGTAGACTTTTATAAAATACGTTATTTTTCATTACTTACGATGTAGGATGATCGTTTTTCCTCTCTTTGAATGGGTCGTAGTATTTCCCATCTAAACTGTTAAGCCTTTCTGCTTCCAAGTCTCTGGTTTTGGCAGGTGAAACTGAAATTTTGTATCTGAAAAGGAAAATAATTTATCATATAAGTTTAAAAGGTTCACATAAATGCTATAAAATTTACATGAGCCATGAGCCAACTAATCAATTTTTAAGTTGTAAATATGTTTTAATCTATTAAAGTTGATCTAATTTTAAGTTGAACAAGCTGGATTTAGGCCTGGTCGCAACTGCTGTGACCAGGTTCTGGCTCTGACTTCTTTCATTGAGGATGGGTTTGAGCGAAGACTGAAAACCTCTGTGGCTTTTTTAGATCTGACTGCAGCATATGACACTGTCTGGAGAAAAGGCCTCCTAGTTAAATTTTACGACCTTATTCCTTGCCCTTTCTTGTTGCGTCTCCTCAACTCAATGCTCTCCAATAGGATGATAAAAGTATATCTGGGACGCAGAGAAAGTACGTTTAGGCAACTAAAGGATGGCCTGCCACAAGGGTCAGTGCTCGCCCCACTGCTCTTTAATGTGTATACTGCCGACATTCCTGTAACTCGGTCCTTGAAGTTTATATATGCAGACGATATTGCATTGGCATATCAACACCAGCATTTTCGACAAGCAGAGGAAACACTAACAAATGACCTCACGACCCTCGGTGAATACTTTGAAGCCTGGAAGCTTAATCCAAACCCAACAAAAACTGAGGTTGCTTGCTTCCACTTGAATAATAGACTGGCCAACCAAAAACTTAAAATCGTATTCAACGGTGTTGAGCTAAAACATAATGACCACCCACAGTATCTGGGAGTCACTTTAGATCGGTCTCTCACGTTTAAAAGCCACTTACAAAAAACGGCAGCTAAGGTGAGAACCAGGACTAACATTGTCCATCACCTTGCTGACTCCACATGGGGAGCTAATGCACAAGTTCTGCGAACCACTGCTCTGTCATTGGTATATTCAACTGCTGAGTACTGTGCTCCCGTGTGGTTAAATAATGTGCACGTTAGAGAGATCGACGTCCAGCTAAACAGGACCATGAGAGCTATTAGTGGTACCCTCATGGCAACCCCTGTACCCTGGCTCCCCGTGCTGTGTAATATCGCTTCTCCTGAAATAATACAAAGGGATGCACTCATTAGGGAATACACAAAGATCTTATCTGCTCCACAGCTGCCCATCCATGATTACCTACCCCAGAATGCGGGTTGATTGAGGTCCTGAAAACCACCGCTACGAACAGCCTCCCAGTTGATGGACACGAACTTCACCATCCATACTAACTGGACTTCCTCCTGGGACGCTTTTAAAGGTCGTAATCACTTCTTGATAGCTGACCCGACCGTAGCGGTAGGTGGTATGAATCTTCCTCGGAAGCAGTGGACTATACTCAATCGTTTCCGCACTGGAGTGGGAAGATGTAATTATTGGAAGTACAAATGGGGAATGACACAAGACCAGTCATGCGACTGCGGAGCAGAGTATCAAACTATGGAACACATAGTCGAAGAGTGCCCACTGAGTGCCTTCCCTGAAGGATTGGCCGGCCTGCATAGCTCAAGTGAAGCTGGGCTGCAATGGCTGAGCGCCCTGGATTTAGCTCTATAAAGAGAGATCTGATTTTTATTTTAGTGTTTAGATTTTTACTTATACTGACTCAGGTGCTCTGCACCGCAGAATTTATTTATTATTCTTAAACCATGGTGGCTGGCTAAATGAGCCATACGATATATATAATCTATTAAAAAAATTTCACAATTAATTAATGGACATCGGTAGTTTTCTGTCTTGATTGAAATTTACTACGAATAGTATGAATGAAACTGGAATCTTTTAATATTAATAATGGTGTGTATTCCAACAGAAGGGCTTTGCTGGAAAGTGTAATAAAGTGATTGGAAATGGGAAAAGACTGAGTAACTACAACATCTACAGATTCTATTATGGCGATTTTGGTTTCAATTACTGTGTATCGACATAGCTTTTAAAACCTTTATTATTAATTTTAAAAGGAATACATAAATTTTAAGGTTTATTTTTGATACATTTCTTAACAACATGTTAAAGTCTCCTTTTAGCATCATACAGAAAGTTTTGCCTATGAAACCATTTTAATTTTAGGTAGCCCATACATATACTGTTTTCTATATCCATGCATAAACTAAAAAAGGTTTTCACTGTACTAGATTTCGTGTCATGGTTATTGAACAATTTGAATGCTTGTGCTTAACAACATTTAAAATAAGGCATATTATATTTTGTAATTAGACAGATGAATCAAAGTATTAATAACAGAGCAACTTACTTGTCTTTGATGGTGGATCCATCTTTTGGCAGAAATGTTTCCATTTCCGTCATGTTTGCTTGTCCGTTGGCAGCCTGAAACACACATAATATTCAGATACTGGTATACCATATACCATATTGCCATACAAACATAGAGAGCTTAACCAATATTATAACAATTAGTAAAGTAATAATATAAAAAATGGACAAAGAAATAAAGCATAGTAAAAGTATTATGAATTCTTTATTTGAGCTGGATTGGGACTGATTGTGTAAAAAATACTGTATAATTGAACTGAATAATGCTCTCTAAGAGGGAGGATAAAAAGAAACAAACGACAACAGAAATTCATTAGCCCATTACAAAATGAATCAAATGCAGTTTAAATTTTCAAAGCTAAACCAGAGTTACAAAAGTAAATTTTATAGTTTCTGCCTTCAAAAGGTCGGATAAATATTGTTGGTTTTTATGTTGGGTTGATATTCTCAACTGAATTTCATTTTTACACAACTATATATTGTTAAAACATAAAATTTGTCGTTTAGCTGAATATTATTGCTTCGCCAAATAAAATTTTGCAACATAGAATTTAAATTTAATATTCACTCAATCCTCTCATTTGCCTTTTGTCCGATTTGTATTTGAGTCTGTAACATTTCCCACATTAACACTAAGCTTATATAAGACTACACCTCGAATAACGGCAGCATTTGCTTGTACTTATTTTTAAATTGTTCTTTTGCATATCTGTAGAGTTTAAAGGGGAAATTGTGACCAATATGGTAACAAAGAAAATTTCAGAATCATGAGGTGAAATCCTAATGGATATTTTAGAGGAAAATATTCTCTCCCCCCCCCCCCCCCCCAAACATTTATATATGTTTACTGGGGCATTTCTTCTCCTCAACCATTTTTAGTTTGGAAAATTTAAAAATGGTTGGGCAACAAGGCAACAAAAATCTACTGTAACATTTATAATCTCATTCTATGTGACAACACTATCGTATACATGATCAGTTAGAACACAGGGACACAACAGATCGAGGAGGCTGTGTTGTAAAGTTCCATGTGGTAATTTGAAAAATGAATTTAGGAGCCCATACATGCATTGATTTAATGCATTAAATTTATGTAGGCCTATACATTAAGAGGTAAGAGCAAGGAGAAGAAATTGGGTATGTAGGCTATAGATCATGTTTTAAGTTCAAGATATTAATTAGTAAACAAAGCCAGCTTTATTAATTTGTGGTATAACTTGGCTGTCGTTTAGCTGCAATAAAACATACGGTTTTACTGATCTGTGGCTAAGAGCTTTTTATACAAGCATTTTTGTACGGACGTTTTTTTTATACAGTGGGAACATTCAGAACGTCCAATGAGAGACGACAGTGGACAAAAAGCGCTCATATGTTCTGTTCCAAAGTATATATACATGAGCCGTGCAACCGAATACGCATTCATAGCTTATTGAATACCATAGTTATATTTTGTGTTGGTTACTTAAAGGAATGAGAACGAAATAAACTAACAATTAATTAACAATGGATAAGGATAAGCGATAAGAGAATAGCCTACTTTTTACCATCATGTACTAAATATAGTTTATAGCATTGTCGTGTAACAAACAAAATAATTTTCATGTCATTTTTAGGTAAAAGGGCTGTTACTGATATTTTTAAAATAACTGAATAAAGCCTTGTTATTTTTAATGCTGTGGGCTAAATAGGAAGTGGTATGTATATTATAGTGGTAGGGAGAGGTTTTGATTACAGTAGGCAATATTCCAGATTTTTTTTTTGGGGGGGGGGGGGTATTTGCGTCATAGCTTATAGGGGGGATCTGCAAGCCTGTAATGCCAATTGAATTGATATAATAAATAACAGTAAAGATTTGTAGGGTTGAAACTTTGGAATATAATGACAACGCTTATATACTCTCTATATCCAAATTCTTTTGTATTTTCGGCACACTTAAAGCCCCAAGTATCAATTATGGTAGCACCGGTCGCCACCACAGCGCCAGCTTTGCATGATCATGTTTACTACATGTCGAGCTCTTATCCCCTGACATGGATAGTGATAGCGCATCCAATGAACACCTGACAGTAGCGCCGCCAGTGTCGCCACCACAGCGCCAGCTTTGCATGATCATGTTTACTACATGTCGAGCTCTTATCCCCTGACATGGATAGTGATAGCGCATCCAATGAACACCTGACAGTAGCGCCGCCAGTGTCGCCACCACAGCGCCAGCTTTGCATGATCATGTTTACTACATGTTGAGCTCTTATCACCTGACATAGATAGTGATAGCGCATCCAATGAACACCTGACAGGGTTCATTCACTGGCTGGGTAGCTGAGTGGTTATAGTGCTCGCCTTTCAATCCAAAGGTTGCCGGATCGATCCTGAGAAAAGTTAGTAGCTTTTTAAAGGTTCGATTTCGGACCCAGTTGCCATTTGTCATTGGGCTATTAATTGATGATGCTTTCTAACAACTGGTCGATGTTAGATAGTAACAAGACTGGGGTTTGGACCGTTCCCCGTCAAAACGTTAAAAAATGCCACTGGCGTAGATACACCCAAAATAAAAATAAAGACAGTAGCGCCGCCAGTGTCGCCAGCACAGCGCCAGCTTTGCATGATCATGTTTACTATATGTTGAGCTCTTATCACCTGACATGGATAGTGATAGCGCATCCAATGAACACCTGACAGTAGCGCCGCCAGTGTCGCCACCACAGCGCCAGCTTTGCATGATCATGTTTACTACATGTTGAGCTCTTATCCCCTGACATGGATAGTGATAGCGCATCCAATGAACACCTGACAGTAGCGCCGCCAGTGTCGCCACCACAGCGCCAGCTTTGCATGATCGTGTTTACCACATGTCGAGCTCTTATCACCTGACATGGATAGTGATAGCGCATCCAATGAACACCTGACAGTAGCGCCGCCAGTGTCGCCACCACAGCGCCAGCTTTGCATGATCATGTTTACTATATGTTGAGCTCTTATCAAATGACATGGATAGTGATAGCGCATACAATGAACACCTGACAGTAGCGCCGCCAGGGTCGCCACCACAGCACCAGCTTTGCATGATCATGTTTACTACATGTTGAGCTCTTATCACCTGACATGGTTAGTGATAGCGCATACAATGAACACCTGACAGTAGCGCCGCCAGTGTCGCCACCACAGCGCCAGCTTTGCATGATCATGTTTACTACATGTTGAGCTCTTATCACCTGACATGGATAGTGATAGCGCATACAATGAACACCTGACAGTAGCGCCGCCAGTGTCACCACCACAGCGCCAGCTTTGCATGATCATGTTTACTATATGTTGAGCTCTTATCACCTGACATGGATAGTGATAGCGCATACAATGAACACCTGACAGTAGCGCCGCCAGTGTCGCCACCACAGCGCCAGCTTTGCATGATCATGTTTACTACATGTTGAGCTCTTATCACCTGACATGGATAGTGATAGCGCATACAATGAACACCTGACAGTAGCGCCGCCAGTGTCGCCACCACAGCGCCAGCTTTGCATGATCATGTTTACTATATGTTGAGCTCTTATCACCTGACATGGATAGTGATAGCGCATCCAATGAACACCTGACAGTAGCGCCGCCAGTGTCGCCACCACAGCACCAGCTTTGCATGATCATGTTTACTATATGTTGAGCTCTTATCACTTGACATGGATAGTGATAGCGCATCCAATGAACACCTGACAGTAGCGCCGCCAGTGTCGCCACCACAGCGCCAGCTTTGCATGATCATGTTTACTACATGTTGAGCTCTTATCACCTGACATGGTTAGTGATAGCGCATACAATGAACACCTGACAGTAGCGCCGCCAGTGTCGCCACCACAGCGCCAGCTTTGCATGATCATGTTTACTACATGTTGAGCTCTTATCACCTGACATGGATAGTGATAGCGCATCCAATGAACACCTGACAGTAGCGCCGCCAGTGTCGCCACCACAGCGCCAGCTTTGCATGATCATGTTTACTACATGTTGAGCTCTTATCACCTGACATGGATAGTGATAGCGCATACAATGAACACCTGACAGTAGCGCCGCCAGTGTCGCCACCACAGCGCCAGCTTAGCATGATCATGTTTACTATATGTTGAGCTCTTATCACCTGACATGGATAGTGATAGCGCATCCAATGAACACCTGACAGTAGCGCCGCCAGTGTCGCCACCACAGCGCCAGCTTTGCATGATCATGTTTACTACATGTCGAGCTCTTATCCCCTGACATGGATAGTGATAGCGCATCCAATGAACACCTGACAGTAGCGCCGCCAATGTCGCCACCACAGCGCCAGCTTTGCATGATCATGTTTACCACATGTCGAGCTCTTATCACCTGACATGGATAGTGATAGCGCATCCAATGAACACCTGACAGTAGCGCCGCCAGTGTCGCCACCACAGCGCCAGCTTTGCATGATCATGTTTACTACATGTTGAGCTCTTATCACCTGACATGGATAGTGATAGCGCATACAATGAACACCTGACAGTAGCGCCGCCAGTGTCGCCACCACAGCGCCAGCTTTGCATGATCATGTTTACTATATGTTGAGCTCTTATCACCTGACATGGATAGTGATAGCGCATCCAATGAACACCTGACAGTAGCGCCGCCAGTGTCGCCACCACAGCGCCAGCTTTGCATGATCATGTTTACTACATGTCGAGCTCTTATCCCCTGACATGGATAGTGATAGCGCATCCAATGAACACCTGACAGTAGCGCCGCCAGTGTCGCCACCACAGCGTCAGCTTTGCATGATCATGTTTACCACATGTCGAGCTCTTATCACCTGACATGGATAGTGATAGCGCATCCAATGAACACCTGACAGTAGCGCCGCCAGTGTCGCCAGCACAGCGCCAGCTTTGCATGATCATGTTTACTATATGTTGAGCTCTTATCACCTGACATGGATAGTGATAGCGCATCCAATGAACACCTGACAGTAGCGCCGCCAGTGTCGCCACCACAGCGCCCGCTTTGCATGATCATGTTTACTACATGTTGAGCTCTTATCCCCTGACATGGATAGTGATAGCGCATCCAATGAACACCTGACAGTAGCGCCGCCAGTGTCGCCACCACAACGCCAGCTTTGCATGATCGTGTTTACCACATGTCGAGCTCTTATCACCTGACATGGATAGTGATAGCGCATCCAATGAACACCTGACAGTAGCGCCGCCAGTGTCGCCACCACAGCGCCAGCTTTGCATGATCATGTTTACTATATGTTGAGCTCTTATCAAATGACATGGATAGTGATAGCGCATACAATGAACACCTGACAGTAGCGCCGCCAGTGTCGCCACCACAGCGCCAGCTTTGCATGATCATGTTTACTACATGTTGAGCTCTTATCACCTGACATGGATAGTGATAGCGCATACAATGAACACCTGACAGTAGCGCCGCCAGTGTCGCCACCACAGCGCCAGCTTTGCATGATCATGTTTACTATATGTTGAGCTCTTATCACCTGACATGGATAGTGATAGCGCATACAATGAACACCTGACAGTAGCGCCGCCAGTGTCGCCACCACAGCGCCAGCTTTGCATGATCATGTTTACTATATGTTGAGCTCTTATCACCTGACATGGATAGTGATAGCGCATCCAATGAACACCTGACAGTAGCGCCGCCAGTGTCGCCACCACAGCACCAGCTTTGCATGATCATGTTTACTATATGTTGAGCTCTTATCACCTGACATGGATAGTGATAGCGCATCCAATGAACACCTGACAGTAGCGCCGCCAGTGTCGCCACCACAGCGCCAGCTTTGCATGATCATGTTTACTACATGTTGAGCTCTTATCACCTGACATGGTTAGTGATAGCGCATACAATGAACACCTGACAGTAGCGCCGCCAGTGTCGCCACCACAGCGCCAGCTTTGCATGATCATGTTTACTACATGTTGAGCTCTTATCACCTGACATGGATAGTGATAGCGCATACAATGAACACCTGACAGTAGCGCCGCCAGTGTCGCCACCACAGCGCCAGCTTTGCATGATCATGTTTACTACATGTTGAGCTCTTATCACCTGACATGGATAGTGATAGCGCATACAATGAACACCTGACAGTAGCGCCGCCAGTGTCGCCACCACAGCGCCAGCTTTGCATGATCATGTTTACTATATGTTGAGCTCTTATCACCTGACATGGATAGTGATAGCGCATCCAATGAACACCTGACAGTAGCGCCGCCAGTGTCGCCAGCACAGCGCCAGCTTTGCATGATCATGTTTACTACATGTTGAGCTCTTATCCCCTGACATGGATAGTGATAGCGCATACAATGAACACCTGACAGTAGCGCTGCCAGTGTCGCCAGCACAGCGCCAGCTTTGCATGATCATGTTTACTACATGTTGAGCTCTTATCCCCTGACATGGATAGTGATAGCGCATCCAATGAACACCTGACAGTAGCGCCGCCAGTGTCACCACCACAGCGCCAGCTTTGCATGATCATGTTTACTACATGTTGAGCTCTTATCACCTGACATGGATAGTGATAGCGCATACAATGAACACCTGACAGTAGCGCCGCCAGTGTCGCCACCACAGCGCCAGCTTTGCATGATCATGTTTACTATATGTTGAGCTCTTATCACCTGACATGGATAGTGATAGCGCATACAATGAACACCTGACAGTAGCGCCGCCAGTGTCGCCACCACAGCGCCAGCTTTGCATGATCATGTTTACTATATGTTGAGCTCTTATCACCTGACATGGATAGTGATAGCGCATACAATGAACACCTGACAGTAGCGCCGCCAGGGTCGCCACCACAGCGCCAGCTTTGCATGATCATGTTTACTACATGTTGAGCTCTTATCCCCTGACATGGATAGTGATAGCGCATCCAATGAACACCTGACAGTAGCGCCGCCAGTGTCACCACCACAGCGCCAGCTTTGCATGATCATGTTTACTACATGTTGAGCTCTTATCACCTGACATGGATAGTGATAGCGCATACAATGAACACCTGACAGTAGCGCCGCCAGTGTCGCCACCACAGCGCCAGCTTTGCATGATCATGTTTAGGGGCCTACTATATGTTGAGCTCTTATCACCTGACATGGATAGTGATAGCGCATACAATGAACACCTGACAGTAGCGCCGCCAGTGTCGCCACCACAGCGCCAGCTTTGCATGATCATGTTTACTATATGTTGAGCTCTTATCACCTGACATGGATAGTGATAGCGCATACAATGAACACCTGACAGTAGCGCCGCCAGGGTCGCCACCACAGCGCCAGCTTTGCATGATCATGTTTACTACATGTTGAGCTCTTATCACCTGACATGGATAGTGATAGCGCATACAATGAACACCTGACAGTAGCGCCGCCAGTGTCGCCACCACAGCGCCAGCTTTGCATGATCATGTTTACTATATGTTGAGCTCTTATCACCTGACATGGATAGTGATAGCGCATCCAATGAACACCTGACAGTAGCGCCGCCAGTGTCGCCACCACAGCGCCAGCTTTGCATGATCATGTTTACTACATGTTGAGCTCTTATCACCTGACATGGATAGTGATAGCGCATACAATGAACACCTGACAGTAGCGCCGCCAGTGTCGCCAGCACAGCGCCAGCTTTGCATGATCATGTTTACTACATGTTGAGCTCTTATCACCTGACATGGATAGTGATAGCGCATACAATGAACACCTGACAGTAGCGCCGCCAGTGTCGCCACCACAGCGCCAGCTTTGCATGATCATGTTTACTATATGTTGAGCTCTTATCACCTGACATGGATAGTGATAGCGCATCCAATGAACACCTGACAGTAGCGCCGCCAGTGTCGCCACCACAGCGCCAGCTTTGCATGATCATGTTTACTACATGTTGAGCTCTTATCACCTGACATGGATAGTGATAGCGCATACAATGAACACCTGACAGTAGCGCCGCCAGTGTCGCCACCACAGCGCCAGCTTTGCATGATCATGTTTACTATATGTTGAGCTCTTATCACCTGACATGGATAGTGATAGCGCATACAATGAACACCTGACAGTAGCGCCGCCAGTGTCGCCACCACAGCGCCAGCTTTGCATGATCATGTTTACTATATGTTGAGCTCTTATCACCTGACATGGATAGTGATAGCGCATCCAATGAACACCTGACAGTAGCGCCGCCAGTGTCGCCACCACAGCGCCAGCTTTGCATGATCATGTTTACTACATGTTGAGCTCTTATCACCTGACATGGATAGTGATAGCGCATACAATGAACACCTGACAGTAGCGCCGCCAGTGTCGCCACCACAGCGCCAGCTTTGCATGATCATGTTTACTACATGTTGAGCTCTTATCACCTGACATGGATAGTGATAGCGCATACAATGAACACCTGACAGTAGCGCCGCCAGTGTCGCCACCACAGCGCCAGCTTTGCATGATCATGTTTACCACATGTCGAGCTCTTTATCACCACCGACACCTACACTGATAACGATGCATCTAATGAACGATGATAAGCTTTACATCAGGGAGGTGTCGTCATCCACCGCTCTTTAATTTAATGGCTGTGATAACGCAGCATTTATTAACAATAAAAATTAATTAAAAGATATGGCTAAACTATCTGCAGAAACTGCGCGTACAGCAATCAATTCTATTTAAAGTGTAGGCCTAGATAGTGTTAAATCTCAGCATTACGATTTTTAAACAAACACCAACAGCAATCCAATATCTACAATTTTGTTTATACAGGGTGTTTATAAAAGAATGCCGGGATTCAAACAAGTTCACTGATTAAGTTTTAAAGATACGAAAATAAATTAAATGTCAAATTGGAGATGAAAAAACTAAGTTTTTTTTCATACCTTCATACATTTTAATATGAGGTCCATTTATTGCTCTGAAGATATTAAATCGGTAGACCTATTTGATTAGTACTAATTAAAAAAAATAATAATAACACATTTCCAAACTGTTGGATAGGCATGTGTGTGCCTTTCCCTGATCTTCTAGGAGTCCTGATTTGGCCCTTTGGACTTTTATGGGGTTACATAAAGCCCATTGTACAGAAAAAATTCTAGACTTGAGACACCTGGGAGAGCGGATTTCAACAGCAATCACCAGCGATGCTGCCAAACAATGGGTAAGACATCAAATATTGCTTAAATGTCTACAGAGCAACACATAGGCTCACTTTTAATCGTACTGGGGTATTAACAAATGCTTTGGTTTTCCTCTTCAATTTGACATTTTTATCATTTAAGTACCTTTAAAACTTGTTCAGTAGTGCTCATTCAAAATACCGGCATCCTTTTATAAACACCCTGTACTTTTACATCGTTTTACGTTATATACTTAAAACTGGTGAGTTTTGTCAGACAACAATTTTCGATATGTGCTCTAAAATGTTTTTTATATTTTATTTCAATATAAGAACTTGTTAGAAATAATATAATCGTATGATGGATTTTTAAGGGCCTGTAGACCTGTTTAAAATAAGTTTTATTAATTCATTTGTACATTGGTATGCATTTACAGGTAAAATCATTGTTATTCATCCACATAAAGCATAAAATATTCATCCACATGAAGCATAAAATATTCATCCACGATTTACTCCTCAGGAGAGATTATCAAGACGGGTGTGTTCAAGTAATAATTCCAAGAAGGATTTTTGCTATATTCTCATTTTAGACCAAGTTGGAGACCTGAAACATGGCATGTGAGGCCAGCACGTCCCGTTGGCGGGTTCGGTTCGGGATCAGTTTTGCCACCACAATCATAGAAAATTTCAAGGGCTGAACTGCACTGGCACTATACACCATGACGCTTCATATATTTAATAAACCTAGTAGGCTATATCTGAAATCGGAAAATATGTAACTGGCTGGGTAGCTGAGTGGTTATAGTGCTCGCTTTTGAATCCAAATGTTACCGGTTCGATCCTGAGAAAAGTTAGTAGCTTTTTAAAACGTTCGATTCCGGACCCAGTTGTTATTTGTCACTGGGATATTAATTAATTGATGATGCTTTCTAACAACTGGTCGATGTTAGATAGTGGGTAACAAGACTGGGGTTTGGACCGTTCCCTGTCAAAACGTTAAAAATGCCACTGGCGTAGATACACCAAAAATTTAAAAAAATTTAAATGTTATGTTATTCAGTAGCCATAATATTAGGCTACTAAACTGTGTAAAACGTATTAATTTAATAATGTTGGCGCAAATAACCTTGTAAACCCTTAGGGATGACATGATCCTCCGATTTATATTGTAGGAGTTTTCTTGTCAAATTAGGGATCAAAGTTGTCTTGCATTTATGGTAATGTCAGGAATGAAGTAATTGTTGTACTACGGTTAGAGAGATGTTTTCAGTGTCCCAGGACATGACATAAAAGAAGCTAAAGTAAAAATACGTTTTGATAAATGAAAGATTTTCTACTTTTCCATAAATTGTGAAAGTATTCTTTTTAAATATTTATAAAACTTTTAATTATTTTAGCCAATTAAAAAATTACTGGTTGGGTAGCTGAGTGGTTATAGTGCTCGCCTTTGAATCTAAAGGTTGCCGGTTCGATCCTGAGGAAAGTTAGTAGCTTTTTAAAGGATCGATTCCGGACCCAGTTGCCATTTGTCATTGGGCTATAAATTAATGATGCTTTCTAACAACTGGTCGATGTTAGATAGTAACAAGACTGGGGTTTGGACCGTTCCCCGTCAAAACGTTAAAAAAATGCCACTAGCGTTGTAGACAGACACAAAATATAAAAAATAAATAAAATTTTTTTTAAACGTGCGAAATTTCTAGCAATATTGGCGTTACGAATTGTGTTGGATTTATGAGCACCGGTGCTTTATCAATCCTATACAGTAAAGTTAGGTGGAGAAAACCCCTACCGGAGGAGAGTTGGGTTTCGGGAAAATGTGCATTTAAAGTGAACCATCGTGTCCATAGTTTTGCTTATCTCTATTATTTTCCTTTCAACATTAACCATTGCTGTGCGTCGGTAGCACCACCGGCCAGGTCGGTGGTTGTGGCACACTAGATCGATACCCGTGTTGTAGCCGGTGCGTCCAGTGAGTGGTCGAGTGGCTAGCCGACGATGACGTCACTTGATGGATCACGTGATTATACCTCTGCACACGCGACATAGACTGCTGAAGAGAGACCGGCCCCGGTAGGACGGGGACGGAAATCTTGGTTTGAAAGTTAAGTGTACATTACATGTTGCGGTAAATGTGTAAATTTTCTCATAAATTAGTAATTAGAAAATCAATCGGTTGGGGTACGTTATTGTAAGTTTACATAACTAGATTTGTAACGACTGAGTTGTTACCGTTTTCTCATTCTCTTTCTAACATTACAAACGCGAATATGGGTTTGTTTGTTAAGCTTTTAATCTTAACTACTGAATCGATCATCAGGAAAAACTGAGAGGGATAGAAAAAAGCTAATTTTAATTTTTAAGTCCATCAGGGCTCAGCTCCTTTGGCTTGGAAATTTCCTACATTGTTATATTCCTACTTGTTTATATATTGTTAAATATCCTCATGGACGCAAGTATCTTCATCACATTATTCTTCATCAAGATGTTTTATAGATCAACAGAGTTCAGTGGTATATGTTACACTCGAATGCAACATTCATGGATAGCGGAGAGCCGGAGAGCGAAGGGCGAACGACCTTGTACGAATCTTTAACATGTTAAATGTTATTTCACTGAACTGTCCTTGGCAAAGTGCAGGTAAATTCCATGTTCCAATTAGACTAAGTTAGTAGAATATAGATCTTACTCTTTGAATTAATAGTCCCTACTTGTTATTGTTGTAGCCGTAAAAACCCACACAATTGTTTCTTAGAAATTAAAAGGATTCAATATCACTATAATTAACCATATATGTTAATTTTTCATAATTTCTCGCCTTTCCAAGGAATGAAGCTATGAATAAATGATATCGGAAAAATTTTTCTAACAACCACAGGAAAGAGTCTGATCCAGTAGGGTTTTGATGAATTTTTCGCCGTTCTCATTAGAATACCACACGCATTACAAAACTGCTATACAAGTCGTCAACTAATGTGTTACAGGTGCTACTTTATAATTAGGAGCTTTTAAGGGAATTTGATAAATTTTTTTCTGAATTCAATAAATATATGCACAGTTTAAAATATCAAGGCGATTAAAAACCAGGTTTTAAGTTAAATCATTTTTAAAAATTTTTAAAAATCCACTAATTTTGTGTTTTGTATGGCGAAATTTGTACAGTAATTACAAAAATTGTTTAGTAATTGTAATACAACTTATGCATAAGATTTGTTTAGTTTACCTTATTTGTTTACCTAAATAGGAATTGTAGTCCCGAATTAATTAAACATTGTGTTTCGGTACAGTACTGCACAACTGTGTGATAGTTAACTGATTGTTACTGAAAAATTGTTGACCATTAATTTTTCCATAAACTCTCTTGTTCTCAACTGGTTTGTTGGTCTCGCAATCGCTGTGTACAACACACTAATTCTTTGCGAGTTTGTTCTGCCTCCCTGGTTTGATTTTGAATAATTATTCTACAGTCAGTTTGAATCTTAAATTTACAGTGAAACTCAATACTACCCACATTCAACAATTTAAATTACGGTATTCCATTAACCTTCTAATCGAAGGGACTCGGCATCATGGGTATCTATTTCAGAGCAAGTAAGCTTTGATAAAACTGAACCACTTATAGATAATTGATTCAAGTTGGGTCATACTCTCCGACATTAAATTACTTTAGGGAGATTTCCAATCAATTATCTTAATTCGTGTAAACCACCATCCACTGGGATTGGACTAATAACAAGATGGTTTCTGTGATAAGCCTACATGTTTTGCTGTTGTTGTGATGGTTAATATAGACAAAGTAGGTTTAATTTCAATTAATCTAACATTCCCCCCTCTCCCTGTTTTCTTTACCATGCCCTAAATCCCCTTTAATTCCTTTTCCATTTATATTTTTACAACACTCCGTTCTAAACCAAACAAATCCTACAAATCTTTGAATACTCTATGTTACCATATTGAAATATAGGTAGCCTATACTAAAATGCTGGTTAATGTTCAAAATTTTGTTTCGTACTCTTTGTCAAAAACTCTATCCAGTGTGTAAAAGGTTTATATTTAAATAAAAACCGTCTTAAAAATAGGTCATGGTTTAGTTTTTCTATGATAATCAGATAGTAGTAGGCCTAATAGTGATTCACTTTGTAAACAACTTACCATTTTGAATTTTTTCTACTCCTTCAAATCCTTATATTCGGACTTCAGCTACCTGAAAACAAAAAAAATCTATTTTACAAAGAAATCTTGCAACTTTGCACTAAACAAAATATTGCTTAGAGGAAAGGAAAAGCGATAAAAAGGCTGTTCGCGGTCACATGAGAACTACCGAGGACATGAAAATGCTGATAATGCTGAACGTTGCAAAACAACAGAAGCCGCCTGGTCAGCTTCCTGAGGTGTGTTTCTTGCTGGTCTGTTGATTTCCATGCGAGTCCGCGCCCTTCCGGCGCTACCGCTCTTCGGGCGACTTCCGCTAATTCGCTTTCAAGTTTTAACACTTCCTTCGAGTCGCCATTGCGTCATCTTGTAATTTAGCTCAACCCAACCCTAACGAAAAGCTAAAAAGTCTATTGACAAGTTGGGATTTCATTTGGATTTGAAACTAGAAAGAACTTGATTCACAGACAATAAAAATATCAATTATAGACACACCGACACCACGCTAATTAAAAATTTTGTTTCATTCAAAATTAATACTAAGGCAATGTAGTTTATAGTTCTTATTTGCCAGAAGCTAACCAGTCTAAATTTTTCCTAAATAAATTTGAGTCGAAATATTTCAATAACCTATAACTCCGTTGCCGTACGAGAAAATTAAAAATCTCGTTAAAACTGATATATATGATTTTCTTATGAAAATAAATGTACTGTAAGCTATTTTGCTTTCAAATATCATGTTCAAAACCCCATTTCTACTTTTTAATTTTTATTACCATGCATTAAAAATAAATTATACTTGAAGCACAAGTACCTATCTTACTTTTATCCGGTTGATTCATTAACTTTTGTCATCAAACACTAATGAATGAATGAATGAAAGTTTATTTCCAAAAAATAAACAGTTTACAAATAAATATAAAACTTTTTAAAAATAAATATAAATATAAACTGTTCAAATTATACTTGTACTTGTGAGGCTCAGGAAATCAGCAGACATAGGCTAGAACCTATGCGTCTTGCATGTTGCAAGAAAAATTGACATAATTATTATTAAAGAAATTAATATTAAGTTTATTGATGTAAGGAAACTAAAATAAAATGTATAGAATAAATAAATTAATATTTTTGTAAAAGGAAGTTACTGGAGTTTTAAATGAATATAAAATATCTTTCTAACAAATTAATTTTTGCAAAATACTGGCCGGTTGAGTTTTTGGTCACGTATATATATTGAGTTACGTATATATAGGCCTATATTTTTTGTATCAAGTCTTGCTGAACCAACTTAGCCAATAGCTAATGCATGCAAAAATTGACAGTACGTGTTTAGGCCAACAACAGAATTAAAAAAAAAACTATTTGGTTGTTGTAAGGTATAAATAGTTTTACACACCTGTGCCCAACGAGAAACAGATATTGCATAACCTTTAGCAATTTAAATAATAAAACTGGTAAACTGTTAATAAAAATTTAACACTTTTATTGTTTAAAACTTATTTTAAATAAAAATCTCACACTACTAAAAATCATGACGCAGTTTAAAACTCGCGAATGAGATTAGTGTTATGACGGGGTTTCAATGACAGCCGTGGGATCTACCTACTGCACACGTAAACTACCGTACGGTACCCGGCATGCGCCACGTCACATGTGGTTACTCTGACGTTATCAGCTGTTCATTGTTGTATCAGCTGTTCACGCTTCGCTCCACCCGTCTTTCCGCTTTAACGTCATCAACGCTTCGACCATCATCCAGTTTTTCTTGTACGTTTCTTTCGATCTTTTTTACTACGTTGTTGTATATGGTTTTAAGCCGATGCTGATGCATTAGGTGGGATTAAAATTTTGAGTAGCCTATTACTGTTTTGTTTGTATCTCTGTACCGTAATAATTACCCCTTTCTTGCCTCGAAACTGCTTTGAAAGGTTAGTCAAAGCTGAAATGAAATGCTGACAGAATATTTACAAGATTAAATTTGAATTGCTTACCATGTGTTCATTACAACATGCCATGATTCAACCTGGGCTTAGTTGATTCTTTTGGCAAAATCTGCTGGTCTTTGTCAGTATAAAGCTTTACACCTATTTGATGCAATCATCACACTCAACATGGTCCATCCATCCTTCCATTCACCTTAAACCATCCACTCCTTTGCACAACAATGTTATAAAATGTTTTATATATATATATATATATATATATATATATATATATATATATATATATATATATATATATTGCACAACAATGTTATAAAATGTTTTATATATATATATATATATATATATATATATATATATATATATATATATTATTTCTATAACGGTGTTGTGAAACTTACACAACTTAAACTATGAAATAAATTAAACGCGCCTTTAAGGCCGGGACCGTAAAAGTTTTTCGTTTGAGATCATAAAATGAAATCACAAACCCCATTTGTTCCTTTTTTTAATAAGTTAATGAATTTATATTTAACTTACTTGAGTATAGTCTATTATTTAAACCACCATAGTATTTTTGCACCCAAGCGTCTAAAAGTCTCAAAGTTCAATCTTTGTTTTGCATTTGCGTTTTGCCGCTGTTACGCAACCAAGTGCAATGTTGCAAAGAAGGCGGGGGTTGAATTCTCAGGTTACTAGAGTAGTGACGCTACACAGGGGAATTCCGCCCCGATAATCCAGTTTGTATAATTGAATCATAACCCTAGTTGCAGTATCATGTGACATTCTGAAGTTAACATAGCTTAATAATGTTTTGCGTGTTTATGAATTAACTAATTATTAATCTTAGTATGAATTAATTATATGCTATCAAACAACAGGTCGGGGTTTTACCAGGCTTGAATTTTTTCATCGCCCCCATTAAAACGTAAAAAACACAGACGAATGAATTTCACAACGAATGAATACTCACAAAAAGAATTTCGACGAAATCCATACAGAGTCAGTAGCATGAAATTCCCTACGTTATTAAAACCCCATATATACGTAATTCTGTCAATTTTCGAATGCTCTTCAAAGTGAGATACTCTAACATTAATTTAATTCAGTTTAGGCCTCCAACGACATGCCTATTTTAGGCGTGGATAAAATATAGTTGGCTATTGCCGTTTATTAACGTTTACATAATTTAGCCCGATTAGCTGAATAAGTCTAATTAACGACGCGACGGTTAATCGCCACGCAAAACCTGATATGCTATTTGTTCACTGACCCTCGGAAACTGGACTAATATTGGTTTGGAGCTCGTCCAAAAATTGACCCTCTTCTCGGCCGAGTGACATACACAAGCCAAGTCAACGAGAGTTGACGAAACCTTAGAGACGGTATAAGTTATACAGTACTAATCATGTCTGAGACGAAACTACAAAGAAGAAGAAGGTTGTCGGAAATAATAATTGTTGAGTTAATAAGTAAGCACAACGTTGTCACTGCATTGAGGTTTGTGGGGAAATATCTGTATTACAATGCAGCATGGAAGTAGTAGTCATGAAATAAACTAACTTATTTTTTTATAATTATCGTTGTTATTTCACTCAATGGTTTGGTTGATAAAATATGATAAAAGTTTGTCCGATTTATAAACAATATTACTGTACCACTACATCTGCAACTTCAACAAAAGGCCGTTGATTTCACTTTTTACAAATTCCCTGAGCTGAATAGGCCTACAACTTCCAGTCGGTACTTTGAAGGTGTTGCGATAAAAGCTATCGAGTGATTTATGACTTGCAAGATTTACTTCTACAGTAGAACCTCGATTAACCATCAATCTGTTATCCGTCATATAAATGCAAATTTTGACACTTTTAATAAGTCATAAATGAAACCGTACCAAAAAGTACAATAGGAACTAAAACCTCTTTAGCTTAACTTACCATAGCATTACAGAATTTAAATAAAGAAATTACAAAAATTAAGAACGGAAAATCTACATATTTGTTGGTGTATTCCATTTTGGTTTGATGTGGCATTTAATTTTGGCTAAAATTTCTCTTTGTACAAACAATTTTTGCAATGAGCTTGTTGTCTATACTGGATGTAAAACACTTTTAAATGTTGTCTCAGGTGTTTCTATATGTTTTGCATACATTCTACATTAAATGTGTAATGGTATCACAGTAAACAGGTTATTATTAAATTTATTCTCGGCTGGGAAGCTGTTCGAGAAGCTGATCCGTTCCCGCCTGACTTCTGCCGTGGAAGCTGCCGGGGACTTATGCCCCCGTCAGTACGGCTTCAGAAAGGGACGGTCAACGATCGACGCTGTCACCGAAGTTCAGAGAGCTGTGGAGAGAGCCGAGAGCCACAACCATTTCTCCCGCCGAGTAGTGCTTCTTGTTACGCTTGATGTCAAGAATGCCTTCAACTCGGCGAGGTGGGTCGATATGTTGGATGCGCTTCGCAACACCTTTCGTATTCCTGCATATCTGTTGCGGCTCATCGAGGATTATCTACGCTCTCGAAGCCTGATTTATGACACGAGGGACGGAACGCGGACGATGGAAGTCACTTCTGGTGCCGCACAAGGTTCAATACTCGGCCCGGATCTCTGGAACGTTGCCTATGACAGCCTCCTGAGGTCCGAGATGCCTGAGGAAACCACTTTGGTTGGGTACGCCGATGACGTCGCAGCTCTCATTGCTGCACGCAACGTTGAGCTGGCCCAACTGAAGTTGAACCGAGTTATGCGGGTGGTCAACAACTGGATGTCCGATCACGGTCTCTCACTTGCTCTCAGTAAGACGGAGATCGTGATTCTTACGAAGAAGAGGATCGACACCGTCGTCCCGTTTCGAGTGGGAAGGGAGGTGGTCACATCAACTCGTGCCGCCAAATACCTCGGGGTTATGGTGGACACCAAGTTAAGCTGGAGGGATCAGATCTTCCGTACGGCGGACAAGGCCGCTAAGGTAGTGACTTACCTTAGTAGGCTGATGGCCAATGTCGGGGGTCCTCGATCCAGCAGAAGACGTCTGTTGATGTCCGCGGTCCAGTCCGTGCTTCTTTACGGGGCAGAGGTGTGGGCAGGCGCTCTAGATAAGGAGTGCTACAGGTTGCGACTCGCCCGGGTTCAGCGTCAAGCTGCGCTCCGAGTGTGTTCCGCCTACCGGACAGTGTCCGAGCCTGCCGTCCTGGTGGTCGCCGGAGTCATCCCTGTCAAGCTCTTGGCAGGGGAGAGGAAAGCGATTTATCAGAGACAAGGCGAGATCGGCAAGGACACGGCAAGAACAGAAGAGCGCTCCCGAACCTTCCAGCAGTGGCAACACAGCTGGGAGCACGACACCCGAGGACGATGGACTGCGCGACTTATCAAGCAGGTCCAACCATGGGTGGAACGGCGGCATGGGGAGGTGGACTACTACCTGACCCAATTTTTGACAGGTCACGGCTATTTTCGGTCGTACCTGAACCGGATGGGAAAGACCGGTTCACCGGACTGCATTTATTGCCCGGGTGTTCCCGACGATGCGGAACACACATTCTTCCGCTGTCCCCGTTGGGAAGGGCCCCGCCTGGAGGCCACACAAATCTTTGGTGCATTTTCGGTGGACTCGGTCTGCCAAAAGATTTTGGAGGATGAGGACAACTGGGATTGTTTGTCACAGTTCGTCCGGGGCATCCTCCTGGAAAAGAAAACCGATCTGGACCGCGAAGTGGCCCAGATCCCTTGATCGAGCGGCTGGATAAGGAGCGAGCCCCACGGGCGTAAGCCAAATTTAGGCCTAGCCTGACGTAATGTGACAAAAAATTCCAGGTTAGATTCCTAAAGAGTAGAGGAGGTTTTTTAGTGGGTAAACCCGTTTTTAGGGGAGCCCCACACTACAGGCTGGCCACCTGTGTGCGTAATGCATTTTTCCGCCTCTCCCTCAAAAAAAAAAAAATAAATAAATAAAAATATTAAATTTATTCTAACAACCAACTATCAACTATCCCTTTTCCTAGTTAACAGCATTTTTAAAACCGATGTGCAAACTTAAGTGTTTCAATTTTTGTTAACTTTCGTTGTGGTTTCAATACCAATCTGATAACCCATAAGAACCTTGTCAAAAATTTTAATTTCCTAACTTGTTTTTGTATAGGAAAATGAATTTTTCTAATTTTAAGGGCTTCCCGTGAGCTTCAGAATTAAAATATCAAAAATCTAAAACCTTATTGCAAAACTACGAACTGAGACCATTCTTTTGACACCTCAAACGTTAAAATTGGTCCAGAAATAAGAGGGGAGTAGTGTTCACAAAAAACTGCTACACTTATTATATATATAATATAGAATAGATATATATAGATAGATTCCGTCTACACAGGAGGTCAATCGCAGCATTGATATATCCAACATAGATCTATGATGAGTTTCAAATTACAATTCCACGACCATCGTTAGGCTTTGCATGGTATGAACGCATCAATTCAGCACTCGACGCTACACATGTCCCTTACATCGTAACCCCGCTCACACTCAGTGAAGCCAATACGGACAGAGAGCCCATGAGCTTTGTATGCTGATGACTTGCTAATAGTCGCTAAATATACCTGCAGCACACGTCACCCACAGCACACAGCGCCCAAACCGGTTGGTCAAAAAGTTAGCTTTGACGCGCCCTAAACATATGAGTGTCTTAAACGTTTCGACTTGAGTTAGATTATTGTGATAAGGGAATTCCACCTTCTCTCTTGACGCGAATGCATTAATTAATTCCTCAGTGTATTTTTTAGTTTTAACCAGTTTGAGTTATTTTATTTTCTACCATTGACGTCAATAGACCACAAAATACCCACATACTTAATAATGGTACGTTATTTCCCAGTCCCAGTCAACAAGGTAAGTCTTTTACAAAGTAATGCATAGGGGTGTCTGTTGCGCGCATGATACATTTACTTGATTGTGCCCCTTGTTCCGTAGTAACCAGTTATTTGTTTACAATCGCACGTCAAACATCCACCATTTTACCCACACTTCTTACCCGATGGTTCAATGGTAACTAATCTCATGCTTTCAAATTACTTGGCCAAAAACCGTAAAATGACTTAGAGCAGTTTACGTGAGCGGCAGCTCAGTGGTAAAGCTCTGGCCTCACAAGCCAGCGGTCCCCGGTTCGAAAACTTGAGCGGAGACGATCTAGCTAGCCTATGTGACTTAATGCCATGACGGTACCTTGCTGTCTTTAGATCACCACACGGACCTATTGGCCCATGGTGACGGGCAGTGGAGGTTAAACAAAATGAAAAAAATTTAAAAACCGTAATTAAATATTTGTTTGTGTGATATATGAGTTAGTTGCTGCCAATCAGAAGTTGCTAAACTGGTTACCAAAGAACGAGGGTAACGGCCAACGGGGGTGGTTGTTTTAAAACAAGGGGACAGTGGGCTAAATGGCGACAACCATACAATCATACACGCAACACTGGATTAGAACGCATTTGTCATCACTCTAAGTAATAGCTTAGCCTCGTTGGTGATACCATCAGTCTTCTGTTCCTTACAAGTTGGAGTGCTGATCAACAATGTGTAGCAAAAGGTATACCAAGCATACCACGTCACAGCGAATTGCACTAAAAGAGATAACTGTCAAAAATGCCGGTTATACAATGAAGGTGGCTTTCCCAGAGCCGTTATCTCGGCGACCCGTTATCAGCCGGGGTCAATTGTTATCACTGCTATCCGCTTCCTTTGACCTCTAATAGACAGACGATCACGGCGGCATCATACAGACCTTCATGCCGATGCGGTAATGATTTACATATGATCGCAGACTGGGAAAGTTTCCACTGGTAATTTTATAAACTGAGGTTAGCATTCAATGCACTTAAATGTTGTTTCCAATGCAACTATTGAAAAGTTGCAAACTATAAAACTGCAAACAATAGTGGAATTAAATTAAATGTTATACTTTTACAAAGTCTTCATATAAATATTTCAATGGTGTATGCACCATTAAGAAAACGTCGATCTACAATAAACTGCAAACAGTTGTATAAAATTAAACATAACATGTTTACGACTAAAACAGTATTTAGATAAGTGTTTCAATGACGTTTAAACATGAATAAGGCGATGATTGTTAAAAAGCTAGACAACAAGAATACGCATCGTCACAGGCACGGCATCGTCACGATGATGGCACGGGTGCCAACAGTGCCAACTGCGAACTGCCGTTTCCTGAAACACGCTTTTAACTCGCGTCTTCCGGAATGAGAGAATTTAAATAATGACTCATCACTTGTGTTTGCATTGCAGAGGACGCGGGACGGTGGATTGCACTATGGAGGAATGCATTTCGTTAGTTAGTTGATGAGACTCAATGGACTGAACATCGTATAAAGAACTTGAGTCGGAATCGACGATAACTTTGTGGAATAAAATTTTAATTTGTGATATTGCTCAAGAAAGTCTACGAAGAATAAAACTCTACCATTGAACACCAATTATAGACAGTACCTAGAATCTAAATACCATCTAAAATACCATATTATATACACATATTAAATTATTAGTAAATAATACTATACTATTCATTTATTTTCTTCTAGTAGGTTCTATATTTATATTTAAAACTGAAGTTATTTAAACAAAAAATAAAAAATTATACTTTAGTGCTTTTAATACTTTTGAAACTAGGCACAATAATTTATTACCAAGGCCTATTTCTACAAACCCCTAAACCAGTCTTGAAATAGTGTGTTGTAAAATCTTTATGTGCTTCCTAAATTTAGCTTCTATGTAAGTTTTAAGTTGCAGAATTCCTTTCCTCATTTAGGCTTTCCTCCAAGTAAGAAGTATATATAAGTTTTAAAAAATGTTTCGCAGAATGGCTTAAATTTTTTAAACTAATTTGGTTTAAGTAATGAAATTTGTTGTACACGTAGGCCTATACCGAATGAGTTTCCGAAAGTGATCCAATAGCTAACTATTTTATTCTATATCTGACAGACAGCATACTTCTTATGGGGGACCCCCTTTACTTTTTCATGTTGCTTTCAGGTATGTATTTCACTTTTCAAAATTCTTCGCCTTTTTCCAATATGACGGCCAACTTCAAAATTTCTTATTGAACTTTTCTTATTCCTTAATTGTATGGTGTTTTTTTTATTTTCATATAATTTTAAGACTTTTTTATTCCTTGAAATTTTTTTAAATATAACGGTTAGGGAGCTAGAGGAAATTAAATTTAATTTTTAGTTCCATAAAAATAACATGGGACAAACTTTATCTGCCATACTGTATCTACGAAAACATTGATTGGAGGAAGAACGGCACGCTCCTCGGTGTGTGGGACTCGCACCCACTAAAACCCCCCGCCTCAGGCTTGTTATGCCCACATTGGGGAGTGATGTTGTTTGCGTCCGCAGCATTCCATTAAAGCTGCACGTACTCCCTGGGTGGTGCTAAACGAACAACAATTTTTTTGGCAGCTGAACTATCACGCGAGTGATCTCTCAGCTATGCCATCTGCCAGACCAAATTCAAACGGCCCTTTCCAGGGCCATTTTAGAAATGTAGGCTCCGTTTTAAATATATGTCATCTGAACGTAGAGGGTCTGAGCAAATCAAAAAGTGACTGCCTCAGCAAGGTGCTGCGAGAAAATAATGTCGATGTCCTCGCACTACAAGAAACACATGTAGAAGACCTAGAGAACAGTGCGAGGGGAAACATCACAGGATATAGGCTTGTGGAGGAAATAGGACACAGGGTCTATGGTGTGGCGACTTACGTGAGGCAAGACATAGACGACGTATCAGTCTCCCACAAAAGTTGTGTGAACAGCATATTTACTTTTGCTGTTAAGGTATCTGAGACTACCATTGTCAATGTCTACAAACCACCGAACATCCAGTGGCCAGATACAGCTCTCCCATCTTTTGAACATCCTGTAGTATATGTAGGTGACTTTAACAGTCATCACACACAGTGGGGATACTCGTCCGATGATGAAAATGGCACTCGTCTTACAAGCTGGGCTGAAAATAACAACCTTTTCTTGGTATTTAATGCCAAGGACCCACACACTTTCCATTCTGCCCGATGGCGGCGTGGGTACTCCCCAGACTTGTGCTTTTGTTCTCGTGACCGGTCAGCAACACCCATACCAACTTGCAGGAGGGTCCTAGATGCTTTTCCTCACTCTCAGCATAGGCCTGTTCTGATATCAGTGGGAATCCAAATTCCTCTCGTAAGATCTTTTCCACGGCCTAGGTGGAACTTCAACAAAGCTGAGTGGGAGGCCTTCTCTTCCAGGCTTGACAAAGGCATCAGGTTCATCCCCCCTAAAATAAAAAACTATGATCGGTTCACACGACTTGTTCTGTCTTGCGCTAAAGCGTCTATCCCAAGAGGTTTTAGGAAAGAGTACATACCAGGATGGAGTCAAGAGTGCGAAGACCTTTACAGTGAGTTCACTGACACTGCTGACAGAGATGTAGCGGACCAACTCCTTAACTCTCTCGACAACTCCAGGAGAGAGAAATGGGTGAAAACTGTTGAAAATCTAAACTTCACCCGCAGTAGTCGGAAAGCTTGGTCTCTACTCAGGAAGCTCTCCACTGGTAAGCCAAATGAAAAACCCGCAACCTCGCAACCTCACCCTTGTGTTATTGCAAAACGCCTCTCCTGTCTGTCTAAACCGGTGCGTACGTCCGCAGATAGGAAAATAAATTTTAAGCTTAATGAAATTAAGGAAAGTCGGCAAGCGCCATTGGAAGTCTCCAGACCTTTCACAGTAGATGAGCTGGATGTGGCGATTGATGCTATGCCAATTGGCAAAGCAGCAGGTATGGATGAAATCTTCCCGGAGTTCATAAAACACTTGGGTAAAAAGGCTAGACAGTGGCTTCTTGCAGTTTTTATTTCCATAAGGGAAACCGGCGACTTGCCTGGTATATTTAGAAGATCGAAAATAATAGCTGTCTTGAAGCCAAATAAAGATCCACAACTGCCAGAAAGTTACCGACCCATAGCTCTTCTTAGTGTCTGTTATAAGCTGCTCGAGAGGTTGATATACAACAGAATCCTCCCTGTTCTGGATTCCAGCATCCCCGTCGAACAAGCTGGGTTTAGGCCTGGGCGCAACTGTTGTGACCAGGTTCTAGCTCTTACTTCCTTCATCGAGAATGGGTTTGAGCGAAAACTGAAAACCTCTGTTGCTTTCTTAGATCTTACTGCAGCTTATGACACTGTCTGTAGAAAAGGCCTTCTCATTAAATTTTATAACCTGATTCCTTGCCCTTTCCTGTTGCGTCTCCTCAATTCGATGCTCTCCAATAGGATGATTAAAGTATATTTGGGACGCAAGGAAAGTACTTTTAGGCAATTAAAAGATGGCCTGCCACAGGGGTCAGTGCTTGCCCCACTGCTGTTTAATGTGTATACTGCCGACATGCCTGACACTTGCTCCTTAAAGTTTGCCTATGCGGATGATATTGCACTGGCTTATCAGCACAAGGAATTCCGACATGCTGAGGAAGTACTAACAAATGACCTCACGACCCTCGGTGAATACTTTAAGGCCTGGAAGCTAAATCCAAACCCAACTAAAACTGAGGTATCTTGCTTTCACTTGAACAATAGACTAGCCCACCAAAAGCTTAAAATCGTATTTGACGGTGTTGAGCTAAAGCACAATGATCACCCACAGTACCTGGGAGTCACTTTAGATCGGTCTCTCACATTCAAAAGCCACCTACAAAAGACAGCAGCCAAGGTGAGAGCTAGGACTAACATTGTCCATCACCTTGCTGGCTCCACATGGGGAGCTAATGCACAAGCTCTGCGAACCACTGCTTTTTCCCTGGTTTACTCAACCGCAGAGTACTGTGCTCCCGTGTGGCTGAACAGTGTGCATGTCAGAGAGATCGACGTCCAACTGAACAGGACTATGAGAGCCATAAGTGGTACACTCATGGCAACACCTGTACCCTGGCTCCCAGTGCTGTGTAATATCGCTCCACCTGAAATAAGACGAAGGGAGGCACTTACTAGGGAATATAATAAGATCGTATCCAATCCACAGCTACCCATCCATGATTACCTACCCCAGGAGACGGGCAGATTGAGGTCCCGAAGACCACCACTGCGGACAGCCTCCCAGTTGACGGAGACAAACTTTTCCATCCATACCGACTGGACTTCCTCCTGGGACTCTTTCCAAGGCCGGAATCAATTTTTAATTGCTGACCCAACCTTAGCAGTAAGTGGTATGGATCTTCCTCGGAAGCAGTGGACCGTTCTCAATCGATTCCGCACTGGTGTGGGAAGATGTAATTATTGGAAATACAAATGGGGAATGACAGAAGACCAGTCATGCCGCTGTGGAGCGGAGTTGCAGACTATGACTCACATAGTCAATGAGTGCCCTTTGAGTGCTTTCCCCGAAGGATTGATTGGGCTGCATTGTGCAAGTGAGGCTGGGCTGCAATGGCTTAGCGCCCTGGATTTAGCTTTGTAAAGAGAGATCATAACTTTATGTTTTTAGTTTAGTTTTTAAATTTTTTGACGCAGGTGCTAAGCACCTCAGAGAATGTATTATATTTTTCTGAAGTTGGTGGCTGGCTATTAATGCCATACGATATATATATATATATATATATATATATATATATATATATATATATATATATATATATGCCCACATTGGAAAAACCTATTAAGGCATTGCATCAAGGTGGAGCTTCGTATATGAAGCCCATTGGTTACAACTTCTGCTTATTCTCTTTCTCCTGAGGAAAGATCAAAGATGGTCGAGATCTTAATCTGCTTTCTTCCTCTTGAGAACGTACTCGGCGAATGCAGATACACGCCGCCAGTTCTCAAGAGATGTCGTCATGGAAGGGATAAAATTCTCATGCGAGAGGGGCCCTACCTCCATCTCAAGTGCTCTTCTTTGGGCTGCCCAACGTTCACTTGCGAAGAGCGTGTGGTGGGTGTCGTCGCTGCTGGGAGAGTCCCCATATTGACAAGCTGCGCTGTCAACTTTACCCTTTTTTATGGAGGTAGGGGCGGAATAATCCGTGCCCAGTCAGGAGCTGCGTGGTGAGGAAATTGACCTCGCCAAACCCGCGCTCGACCCACCTGGACAGTTCCGGAATAATTCGACGCGTCCAGAGGCGCCTCTCGCCACCCGATTCCACCTATCCTGCCAAATTGTCATGGGTGGCCTACCTGGCCATATATATTTGACGACCGTGTCAAATATATCAGGCGATCAAACTTTGCATTGACGTTCACAAAATATGAAACTCTTGTTAGCCTACACTCGACCTTTTAAGGTTGGGTTTGTCTCAGAAGGAAAACCCTTTAAAATTTAATATGATATTATGTATAGGCTAACGAAGTTTCCCCCAAGACTTCTTTAAGGGGCCGTCCCTAATGGAAGTCGTCAGGATAACTGCACCAAAGGTCATTAGTATAGGTAGTTAGCTTTGGATTTTTCGTTGACATGATTTAAAAAAAATTGATGCAGAATTTGATTACCTGCCATTTTTTACTCGGATGCCTTTTAAGGCCGAGTTTGCGGCATTGTCCTCTATTAGTAGAGACGTTTAATTTGATGTAGCGTACATATTGACCTATGCTTACATTTAAGATTTCCTTCTTACTTACTATCGGCCGTCTTCCCTGGAAAGGTAAAATTCCTGTAAATGTCTGAAAAAGTAAATTTTGAAGTAGATTTTACATGAACAACGTACAACGATTCATTGGGTCTTTGTTAGAACTTATTGTAAAAAAGTATTAACCCGTACGGGACCTTTTGGGACACTGAATGGGTATGGGTATGGGCTAGGCATATCAAGTTGAAAACTTGGATAGATCCAAAACCAACTAAACATTACGTGTTTGTTACATTTTTCAGGAGTTGGCTTTGCAGAAAAAATTGTTTTTAAACCTGGTTTTTAATATACTGTATACATTATGGATAAAAATAAAGTCTATTATTGGCTTAAAAACAATCATTTACTAAACAGTTAGAGAAAAAAATTTTAAAAACATGTGTTGAATATTATTTTCCATATATTTTCAGGTCATTCAACTCAATACAGCACTAGTGATAATTAATTTAAATTGAAACTTGGTCATATTTCAAACATTATTAATTGGTTTCATGATAACAGTTTAAAAGTTCAAAATAATGAAATAAAATGTATATAATTTACAAAAAGGATAAATAAAAAGTAACAATCCCCTGATTGTTGGTTGATACACTTATCTCCTCTATTAACTGTTCTTGCAAGTAAATTCCTTACAAGTGACAATCATGGACCTTACATATAGACATGTGTAAGGATGTAAGAAAATTTGTAGTAGTAGCTTTGTTGATAAAAGAAATTTCAAAATACTTTAAAATTAATATCACAAAATTTACATACTAGGCTACTATGCATATGTACAGTCTCATATTTCAAATGGAATTATGTTCTATTAGAGAGCAAGTAAATTTAAACAAGTTTTTAAATTACAAAAGAGAGCCATAAGAACTACCGTAATTCTAATCTACCTTATACAAAATCATGTTGACTCCTCTTTCAAGAATGTAAAATATTGAAACTGGCATCTATTTGTATTTTTTCAATCTGCTAGTATTGTACACACAAAAATAAAATCAAAATTTCAACTGAATAATATGAATAAAATAGTCATGACACAAAAATGAAAAATCAAATTGAAACTCCAACTTGTAATTCAACATTCTATCAAAAAGGTTCTGAATATAAATGCCAATCAAATAAATCACCTCAACATTCAAAGCAAATTTCAAGTTTGAAAAAGTTCTGAAAAACACAAAAAGGCTAACCACTGTATGCTATTACAAAATGTAAGACTATTTAAATAAATGAAGAAGTGTTTTTTTATGAAGAAAATAATTTACTTTTATGTCCACCCAAACCCCTCCTACATACAATAAAACTGACAAACTCATCAACATGAAATCGGGAAAGATTCCATTCGTCCTAAAATACACCAGTGACTGAAAATAACTATATGGGAGGTATTAATAGCTTTTCATAAAAGGGTTGGCCTATCGGGGGTGCGTGGGGTGGCGTCTGGATGAGTCATCTGGTAATTGTATTTCACGTGCAATCCCGAGATATTTTAACAATCAGGTCGAATGCTGTAGATCCGGTCAGGTTCCGTGTATTTTTCTTTTTTTTCCAAAAAACCTAATCTAGTGCATGTGGTTTACGTTAATTTTATTTGAGAGAGAAAAACTGTATAGTATTTACAAAATATTTAAAACGCAATAACTAATATATTTATTATTTTTTATAGAAAACTATTAAGTTTTTATTAAGTTTTTAGGTCAAAGGAATGTACTATGTCACTATTTTGAGACAGGGACCTCACATAGTGGGTATTTAAACCTGAATATGAATGAGAGATGAGTGTATGATGATTTTGGCGCGAGCTTGTAGTCTTGTTACTGACTAAGGCCGACGTAGCATAGCAGCATAGAGCTGTAAGCCGACTTTAAAAACCATAACAAAACTTATATCAGAATTTTGTACTTTTTTTGTACCTTTTTGTACCGCAAAAAGAAAATTTTGTACCCATCTCCTTCGGAAGTTATAAGCGATTTAAAAGTCGGCTTACTGGTCTATGCCAAAAACACAAGTACTCAAAATAAATAAACAAATTACACCACCTTTTTGTACTATTTTTGTACCATTTTGTACCACCAAAAAGAATTTTTGTACCGCAAAAATAAAGGCTACACACTTAAAACAAAGTCGGCTTACCGCAGGTCTTCGCCAAAAACACACATGTTCAAATTTCGAAAAAAATTATCCTATCTTATTCTACTATTTTTGTACTCTTCAAATATACAAATTTTGTACCACTCAAATAATGGCACTATAGACAATTTTATAAAGTCGGCTTACAGGTCTACGCCAAAAACACAAGTACAAAAATTAAAAAAAAAAAATTATACAGAATTTTTGTACTATTTGTGTACCATTTTGTACCACCAAAAAGAGTTTTCGTACCGCGAAAATAAAGGCTACACAATTAAAACAAAGTCGGCTTACAGGTCTACGCCAAAAACACAAGTACTTAAAATTGAAAAATAAATGATACCAAATTTTTTTACTATTTTTGTACCATTTCGTACCACCAAAAAATTTTTGTACCGCGAAAATAAAGGCCAAACTATTAAAACAAAGTAGGCTTACAGGTCTCCGCCAAAAACACAAGTACTCAAAATTGAAAAACCAATAATACGCCTACCAAATTTTTTTAGTATTTTTGTAGCATTTTTTCAACCAAAAGAGTGTTTGTACCTCGAAAATAAAGGCCACACAATTAAAAAAAAATCGGCTTCCAGGTCTACGACAAATCTGAAGTATACTGAAAATTAAAAATTTAATCATACTACATTGTTGTACTATTTTTGTACCTTTTTGTACCACAAAAAGAAATTGTTGTACCTCTCTCCATTGGAAGTTATAAGCTATTGAATAGCCGGCTTATAGGTCTATGCAAAAAACACAAGAACTTTAAACTGGAAAACAAATTGTATTACATTTTTTTACTATTGGTATACCTTTTTGTACCACAAAAATAAAATGTTGTAGCCCTCTAATTCGGAATTTTTAAGAAGACCTAAAGATTGTGGATGAAACCTTTTTTGAAGGCAAGAGATCATTATAGTTTTGACTGTGATGTTCGAGATCTTGAAGATGCTGACGATGATGATCCAGAGTATCCAGAGAATCTGCGAAGTGACAGCAATTCGGAACTTCTTGCGGATGTTATGTAGTTTAGAAAAACAGAACATTTTTTCTTTAAGTCACAGACTTAAGACAGCACTTAAGACACAGACTTTCTTAGTGGACAGAGTGGATTTTATGTTGTGCGAAGTATAAAGAATTTCAATTTTTTTTTTTGAAATAATTCTTACGGTGTAAATTGTACGCACAATTTTTATTTTTTATTTCGGATAACTAATTTAAGGGCGACTAAGGTCAGAGGTACCAACATTGTCGTATTTTGGTATAATTCTTATTGGAAACTTATTTCGTTTACAAAGCTTTAAGTCCGGTACGGTATTGTATGGGATGAATACTTTTTATAAGTTAATTACAAATTAAAATGAAATACGTCGAAATACGTCAAAATAATTTTTATCTGCTTCTATTTCAATTTAAATTGTTTTTAAAAAAGGTGAATATGTATCAAAATTATTATAATAAACTATATTTTTTTAAGATTACTGTTTTGGATTACCTCTACCTACGGTAACTGTTTTCAAAAAAGTTCGTCGTAAAATTTCCCTTTACTAACTGTAAGGCAGTTAAAATTCTAGGTGAAGATAAAAAACAAGAAATCACACAAATTATTTTAGCGAAAGTTCTTCCAAATTTGGAATTTTGATTACATAAACAGGAAAGGTAATACGGCCAAGTTTATTACAATATTTGAATGTTTATTTAAGAGACCTTAGTGCCACAAGCATGCGCAAATTTTCCAATGCTGCAATTAGTTTCTTTGTATCTAGCAGTTGTGTTTAGTAAAAGAGGTACAAAAGTAGAAAAACATGTTGTTTTCGAATTTTGAGCACTTGCGTTTTTGGTGTACACCTGTAAACCGAGTTTTCAATCGCTTATAACTTACGAAAGAGAGGGGTACTTTCTTTTGTGTGGTACAAAAAGGTACAAAAAAGTTAAAATATGAGGCATAATTGGCTTTTCAATTATAACTACCAATGAAGTTAGGTGCAAAGTTTTTGTGGTACAAATTTCGTATAAATACTTTCCCAATTTTGAATACTGTACTAGTGATTTTGGCGTAGACCTGTAAGCAGACTTTGTTTTATTTGTGTAGCCTTTATTTTCACGGTATACAAAAATTCTTTTTGGTGGTACAAAATGGTACAAAAATAGTACAAAAATGTGGTATAATTTGTTTTCAAATTTTGAGTACTTGTGTTTCTGGCATAGACCTGTAAGCCGACTTTTAAATCGCTTATAACTTCCGAAGGAGAGGGGTACAAAATTTTCTTCTTGTGGTACAAAAAGGTACAAAAATAGTACAAAAATTTGGTATCATTTGTTTTTTTCAATTTTAAGTACTTGTGTTTTTGGCGTAGACCTGTAAGCCGACTTTATAAAATTGTCTATTAGTGCAGTTATTTGAGTGGTACAAAATTTCTTATTTGCATATTTGAAGGGTACAAAAAGAGTAGAATAAGATAGCATAATTTTTTTCCAAATTCGGAACACTTGTGTTTTTGGCGTAGACCTGTAATCCGACTTTGTTTTAATAGTGTAGCCTTTATTTTTGCGGTACAAAAATTCTTTTTGGTGGTACAAAATGGTACAAAAATAGTACAAAAGTGTGGTATAATTTGTTTTTTAATTTTGAGGACTTGGGTTTTTGGCATAGACCTGTAAGCCGACTTTTAAATCGCTTATAACTTCCGAAGGAGAGGGGTACAAAAAGGTACAATAAAGTACAAAATTCTGATATAAGTTTTGTTATGGTTTTTTCGAGTCGGCTTACAGCTCTATGCTGCTGACCGACATTCTCCTTAGACAGGACTGTTAATTAATAGCCCAACAGCCAGTGGTATCTAGGGACCTATACAGTTTAACGTGGGATCCGAACCTCAATTACGACCTCATATATACGAATTTGTCTAATTATGAGGGTGGTCTTTTATGGATTAACTAGTATTTACTAGTGCGGACGTCAATCCCCACTTGGGAATATCGCATCCACAAGCCATCGCTTATAACTATCCACAATTCGTGACCTCCAAGTAGCTGGATTACAGGACGACGCCACCGTCCCAGTCATTATGTTAACGTAATGCGAAAATGTTAACGTTGTTTGAACAAATAAAAACTGTTAATTCAAATAATGTAAATAATTTTAACAGTCCATGTCTTTAAATCTATAGTCATAATAGAGTTCGGCATTATAGTTAATTGTCTTCCATGTAGGGCCTACATTTAAGGAGTAGGCCTAGTCCTGCAAATATTTTCATACTTTAAGTTTTTTTATTTGACTTTCTTTTATGTTTTGAATTAATATTAATTTATTTAGAAGTTAATTATGATAAAGCAACAAGTACCAAGAACTAAGAAAGAACCAAAAAACTTATAAGGTTCGCCTTAATAAAGAAGTATTTTCATTAACTTATTAAAAAACTCGTTTATTGAGCATGATTATGAGCATGACATGCAAAATATTGTACATTCCTAGTGCTTTGTACTTAAGTCAATTAAACAATCAAACTGTTCAGAGCTATTGATGGGTATCGACTTCAACGGTAGACGATATAAGGCTACAATCATAATCATTGTAACTGTTTTCTGTTCAGGTAGCCAGCTCATGGAACCAGAGTTGACACCATGAAAACGTATGACGTCCCAAGGGTTATTGTCCCCTAGGGCTATCGTAAGGGTTATTAAGGGTTATTGACGTCTCATGTTCTTAATTTTTATATTGTTGTGTTTATAAACAAAACAAGTGCCGAAAAACTATCAAAGTAGCAATCGTATAGCCCTTACAAATCATGGCGGTTCTTCTACAAAATTTGCCATTAGGCTATAAAAAACATTTCTAAATTTAATTGGACCATGTATTTTTTATGCAGTATAGGAGTAGAAGTCCTTATATAGTTGTAATAATAATAAGTTTTAAAAGTTGTATAACGTCGTTATACGAAACAATTAGTGCCTCAATTATCAAACTCATTAATATTCTATAGAGCCAACAGGAGTCAGTTTTCTGCTGTTTCGATCTTGACACAAATCCCTCTCAAGCGTTGACAGCAAATAGCCTTATCTGTTATCAAACTGTGGATAAGGCCTGATAAGTGATGGCACATACGTTGAAGAGGTGGTTATTGTTGCAAATAACCTCATTTTCAGCTTAACAGCAGGTTTAATTGATTTTTTCTGGTAATAAAATTTAATCGTTTAAAATTTAGTCAGTAAAAATGTAAAACGTGTAAAATAGACTTTGGATTTTATTTCCGTGATATTATTCATTATACGAGTAAAATTAGCGTCAGTAAAATTTTGTTGGTCGGATAATATTGTAGTTTTGACGATCATACAGTTTGTCCTGGTCAAATATGAAAAAAATAACGTGTGTGAAATCTCTTAAAATCTTTCGTGAAGATGGTCCTCCTTATCTGAAGATTCAAGAGAAAATAAGGACACGAACCAGTTCAAATTTATCTACATTAACCTTTTTTATTTGTGCACTTTTTACTTTACTACTTAATACTTTTTTATTCTTTTGACATTGAATTTATTTATCTACATTAACTGAGGCTGTACATGACCCTTAAACTATGTAAACAAAAACTTAAATTCTCTATACATTATTTTAGAAGTAATACAAGGTACAAATTTAGAAGTAATTTCCTTATCGATTCTTGCATGTGATACATAACTGGTGATGTTATAAAATAATGGTTTGTTATTGTTTATAAAAATAAGGAAATGATATCGATGCATTTTGTACGCGGCGAGCAGTGCTTAATCATATACCTTATCTCTTATACATTCGGCCTTGAGAGAGAAAAACAGCATATGATGTGGTATTGCCGATAAAAAGCTACTTTATTTCCACTTATTTAAATTACTTTTTCACTAATCTAAACACAATTTAAAGTGGAAAACTTCCAAAACTTATTACATAGCTTTAACAATAAATATCCAAATTGTAATTGTTTCATGCAATTCTTTGACATTTTTTTGTTACGAGCATTATAAAATTCTGCCTGAGAGTGTGTAAAACTAGGTCGTAACAATACAATCAGCGGGTTTGTAGGGCTTCACATCGTCAGGGGGTTCGTCGCCTGACGGAGTGACAAAGTGACATCAAACTGCACGAGCGATATCCAAGGTCAAGGTCACTGATAACATCACCCTGTCGTCTGTCAAGGTCACCCATGGCCGGTTGTGCAGACCTCACTGCTGACCACTGCTGCTGGAGAGGGCGCTCCATTTGCGTCGCTCATGACTGCTGAGAGCTTAAATTTATATTAAATTTTAATATCTTATTAATAATAAACTTTATGAAAGCTTGACGCATTTTCGCATATGTGCATACGTCATTTTATTTTTAATTGTTTTTATAGAAAAATTTAATGGGCTTGGCTTCACTCAATTACTTTAAGATGCCCTTATTATTTAATTTAGAAGTAATTGCTGTATGCAAACAGTATGATAATGTTTAATATGGCGGTTTTCTTTCTCCGTCACAAAGTTCGATAACCCGGCATGTTTCGGTATTCAAACATCAATAGTATACACAAAACGAAGATTAGGTTTTCAAACAACGGTTATGACTGGTAATACAAGTAGCACTGTAGTAATAACTTCTGTACAAGAATTCTGCTGAAACTTTAGTTTTGACAGCAACATTGTTACATGGCGTTAAGGTATAATTGTCCATGAAATTTGCATTAGGGACACTAAACTAATGTTACCTCGAATACAACAACTTACATTTTAACACATGTCAACAGCGTGCACGACCATGTCTTAGTAAGCACAGCAGTCATGATAATAGCTTTCTGCAGTGGGTAGCATCGGGGCATCCAAATACATCAATAAAAAATGTATGAAACGTTGTAATGTCTGACACATTAAGTTATTGAAGTTATATGCTTTTATGCAGCCTATATGCTTATTGATCTGTTACGAAGAAATTTAATTTCTTCGACACTGTAAATTACTGTAGGCCTACTCCTTCTATCATACTCACACCACACCCGTCATGTGATCTGCATTCTGTTATATAATTTTTTAACTACTATATAAATAACCTGTGATTGACAACACTAAGTCACGAGGTTTACTTAGGAAATTCCAAGGCCATCGGGTGGAGCCCATTCGTCTCCAGTGCAGGATCGGACTCTTACAACGCAAACTGACCGTCTGTTAAATTGGCTTCATTCCCACAAAATGTCACTATGAACCAATGAGTGGTTAGGCCTATAATCGTAAATAACTAATTTTACATTAATAAGTTAGGATTTGTCATTCGTAAAAGGAAAACACGATAATTTATATGAAAGTGTCAGACATTTCCCGCACTTAACTCTCAAGATGTCTGTCTCTCTGTGTGAGATAAGGCAAACTAATGATAGCGCAGAACAGAGGTCACAGTCACGCGACGGTTGAGTATCAGTAGATGCTTTGCTGCTGTTGAGGAAGTGATCAGACCCACCAACTCCTACAGACTCGGTTTTAATTGTAGTTATGTATGGTACGGTACTTCAATTGAAAATACTAATTGTAAACTACTGAGAGACGCACACATATTGGATTATTTTCACAAAGTGTAAATAAGTCGATGAGTGGGTATTATTTGGACCATATCTAAATAACGTACAATATTTTTTTCAGCTTAAACGTTTAAATTTTGGAAAATTATGTTAGAGAATCCAATTAATTGTAAGTATATTCAGTGTCAACAATGCAAGCCAAGTCGATATCGCTTGGAAGAATAAAATTAGGAATAATAAGTATAAATATTATAATTATTCTATTATTATATTTTATTTACATACGGTATACATATTTATTCATCTTTGTTTATTTGTTAAATAATTTTAAGCAGTGTTATTCAGAACAGTAAAACAACAACGAATGTACACGTGTTTTACCTTTGAAGTTTTAAAAACCAATTGTAAAAAACTCGTTTTACTTTCCGACGACATTCACCTCCATGTAAACCGATCCCAGAACGCCGGTCATCGCAGAGATTGTTCGTAAAGACGTCGCAAACACAGTCATTTGCCATAATTGCACACCCGATGGGCCGTATAAGGATGTTACTGGCCGTAACAGCTGTGATAACGCTCTGTTATCAGCCATTCCCGACCCGCGAAGGTCGAGGGGCGATCTACATCACTGCGCTGCGGCGGCGGCGGGTCAACTTGGGTGATGATACACTGTAATGATAAAATACTTTCTGGCTGACCAACGACGCAGATCCTCACATACTAGTGCGGGCCCAATATAAAGAAAATTACCCTTAGCTACTAACTTATCCCGTTTTCTCTTTATTTTGATGATTAATTTGATTAATGACAGTTGATTTTTTTTTAACAAAAGATAAAATACCAAGTTCAAGCTCCAAAATCACGCCACCGTGGCAAATTATAGTAACAGGGCATTTAAAGGATACAATGTCACAAAAATTTGGGGGGTTGTTCCACCAAAATCCTTATCTAATTAAAGATGACATATTAATAGATTACTTTTTTGGATAGCTAGGAAAAAAAGAGATGGAGGTTACCCCACCACGTTTCATTTTAGCTTACTTTAGTTTAGTATTCAAACGGCTGACAGTGGAGGAGGTCCGTACCAAATCCTTCAATAGCTTTCAAGTTACCTTCCTATATACATAAGACACTACCTAACTTGATATTCTCATTCCAATCCAGGTTCCTATAAAATTACATTCGACTACGATTTTTCTTCAGTCTCACAAAATACACAGTTACTTCTGAGTTTCAAAATACACAGTTACACAGTACCTCTGAGTTTCAGAGGTACTTTTCTCAACTTCGCCTCCCAGAGTATTGTGGTAGCAGGCCATTTCTGTGCAGGATGTGACACCGACGCGTTGCGCTGGGTTTAAAGAGGGTCTGTAGAGAAAACTTCAAGAAGTAGAGGTGGCGGTTAGGGACCAATTCGAATTCGACTTATCCACTGAAATTCTAGTCATAGCGGTAATTTTTGTACATCTTCGACCCATGGAGGTAAGATATAACATTATAATTACTTTGAATTACCGTACGTATATGTTTTATATTCGACTTAGTCAGGTTTTTAAGGGATTAAAAATAATTCGAAATACTTATCGAGGTTCATTCGAGTTATAGCGAGAGGCTACTGTACATATTTTCATTAAGTACAAAAAGGAATAGTGAGTAACTCTCATACATGTTGACGTACAATAGTCGATTGTACAAAAAAAGGTGAAGAAACTTCTAATTTTCCCAAAAGGTGGAAAAATGCACAGTTGCATTCCCTGTTTGTTGAAACCCACAATTGTGCTTGGATCGGACATCACGTGGTGGCGATTTGGCGGCAACATTCGCCGTAGTCGACATCAGCTGTCTCCGCGCATTCCTTGCCAACCCTGCAGAAATAGCAGCGGCTCCGTCGTGTTGTGTCCTTGGAGGAATTATATGTAATATAATGTATATATAATGTATAATGTATATATAATTCCTCCAAGGTTGTGTCTGCTGTCTGTGCGCGCCGGCGACGACAACGTCGGCAGTATACAGGCGTGGGCACCCGTGTGGATGTCTGATAAGATTGTTGTGGGTAAAGAACAAAGAAACTCAGCTGCATTTGAGATTGCATCAGCGCTGTAAATTTGTAACGGTTCCCATCTGTCTGGGTCTCCCTATGGATACTTTCTATAATTAGACTTCTTAGAGACTAGGCTACAAATTGTAAATCATGTTCGAGATACATTGGATGGCTGGAGGATATTTAAAAACACTGTGTCACGGTTGAAGACTTACGGTACATACTTTAAGAATTAAATTGCACGCTGTGTTTTTTTTCAAGCTACGTACTGTTAAACTGAAAACGTTTGTTAATTGTTACAAACTGTTTCATCATGAAAATACTGGCCTACATTGTGAGTTTGAAGATTTAGCGATTTTTTATTTTTTTTTTTTTGACAGTACGGTATATTTCAACAAATAGTTGACGTGATTGCAAGATTTACACAAAAATTATTTTGAAAATAAAGTTTTAACAAAAAATAATTGTTTTCTCGAGACATAAGTTAGTAGTGCTATAATAAAAAAATTGCTGATTGAATAAGTACGCATTGTAACACGTAAGAAATGTTTCTAGGTAATTTTAGGGGGTTTGGCTTAAACTAGCAAGTAGAGATAAACTTTACAAAATAGTTACCAGCTATTTCATACAAAAATAAAACACTGCCAAAAATTTGAATAAATCATTAAGTCACTAAACTTAGTGTGTGAATTGAAATTCGAAATTTGGAAGATTTCGGATAGAACCGAACATCAATTTTCATGATTTATAAATTCAAACTTGAGGACCAACATAAAAGTTCTGTTCCATAAATAGTAAGCGCCAAATGCCAAACAACCGCAAAAGGTCAACCTCTTCAAAACATCAACGCGTTGCGGATCGCAACAAACAACGTATGCCAATTCAATTCGCAAGTTGACATTCAACCTAACCGGAAATATTTGTATCAAATACGCTGACAACCGATACAACCGGAAACGGCGATTGTTGCGTCAGCTGTTCCGTTCTTGTATCGTGCCAGAGCCAGACTGCGGGGGAAACAGTAACCAACGAACCAACCTCCTCCGCACGCGATACACACGTGGGTGATGCAATCGAGAAGGCGTGTTACCCGTGTGCCACTGCCACCGCTACTTACACCTTGGCCTACTTATCTATCCCCTGCTGATCGATATACTCACGGTATCGTTGTATCTCATCCCACCTATTATACGACAGGGTACCAAGGAACGTGTAGAAGGGATGCGGGTTTCAATGGTAGACGGTAGGATTTTTTTCATTCAAAACTTTTTTATAAAAGGAATAGGGCCTACTGAATAAAGATCAAATTAATTTTTGCCTTTGCCTTAAGACAAACATTTTTAACGGGGCTGTTGGTTTATATAAAATTAAAAATTGTTGTTCGTCAATTATTTAAATTGAATTTGTGAGCAGTGTGAAAGGGTGTATATTAAAATTAACCCATTGTTTTTTTTTCAAAATAAAATATTATATTAAAAAGCACAGAGAAGTAAAACATATTACTTCTCTGTGTTTAAGCTATATCGCATGACCACTTACAACATTTAACTAATGGTGATAAAATAAACCGCTGAACACAACTGATTAACATTATTTTAAATTGCACGCAAATGGTCATGCAATCAAGTAACTTATAGCATTAATTTTCCGTATTTATTGCGCTGTATTTAAAAATGTGGAATTAAAAATTCTTTTAATTTGTTAAACTATCAAATGACATGTCGATCAATTGGTGGGTTCCAGGAAATATAAGTTATCTTCCTCCACTTTACTCCACAGTGAAGTATGGGTTAGCAGTTATTTGTACTCCCCCCCCTTTATTGTATAAAGTGAAATTCGAAATTTGCAGAGAGATTGGATGGAACCGATGATTTATTTTCATCTTTTATTTATTACCACTGGAGGAGTAACAATTTCAAAACTTCCGTTTCATAAATACCTAAACATAGACACACCATGAACACTATGTACATAGTGTTCAGAATGTGTACCTTCGTTAGAATCCGAATTCTAGTTTTCCATTATTCAGTCGTTTTGATGCTGCAAATGATAGTATTTGAAGATCAATACTACGTACTACGTTAAAAAGTGTAAATTTACTATATAACAAATTAAACAACTTGACTCTTTGTGAATGTGCGAAATTTCAGCCGGATCCAAAATTGAAAGTGGGGCGCCACCCGGTTGACGTGTAGAATTTGGCAGAGCTCCTGGTGCAGCGGCGAGACCGAGACTGCTATGCGCTCTACAGTGGAATTAAACTTTGTTTGTGTTTTTTAATTCGTTCAATAGGGTTATATCGGACGCTACTTTTTATTGTGCTGGTTAGTTATCTATGTAGGGTACCATAAGCTATTTTAAATAGATTCTTTTGTAAATTTATGAAAACTTGCGATGAGAACTGAGTTTACATTCTTTATCCGGATGTAGGCTATATCTATATATTAATAGGCAAGCATGTTTCTTTTCCTCCTTTTTTCTCAGCTCGTGTGCATCATAGGACAAATTCTTGCATACCGTTAGAAAGGTATTGTCCTGTAAATGAGCAGAATCCCATTACAATTCAGATCGGTCCCCAGGGCTGCGCCCCACAGGCTTTCAAAGTTCCAATGTTAATCTTATGGAAGAATTGTAATTTGATGAAATCATTAGACAGCTGTTGTAAAAACTAATTCTAGCAAAACAGTAAGAGCAGATGTTTCAAATAGTAAATATTTTTAAAACTAAATGGTTCCAGAGCAACAGTAGTTTTGGTCGAATGTCGACCAGTGGGCGATCTCAAGTACATATTAATAGGCAAGCATGTTTCTTTTCCTGCTTTTTTCTCAGCTTGTGAACATCGTATAAGAAAAACGCGCTTGTCCTGATGATGAGCAGAATCGCATTTAAATTCACACCGATAAAACTGGGCTTCGCCCTACAGGCTTATAAAGTTCCAATGTTAATCATATGGAAGATTGAATCATCAGACAGCTGCTCAGCTGTTGTAAAATCAAATGCTATAGCAAATCGGGAAGAACAGATGTTATTTGTTAAAGTAATTGAGTCCAGATCAACTAACATTTTGGTTGAATTTCTACCATAAGGCGATCTCTAGTTTGTATTAATAAACCTACACTGTATGAATCGTAGCATTCCAAAAATAATCTCTATAAACAGAGTTCACCATGGAAACAAACAGCGTGGCCTTGAAACATGTGAACAAAAGGTTTACACTGTAAATATTTAAAAAGCCGGTTCGACCTAGTTGAGATAAATACGTAATCCGACAGGTGGGCGATAACTCAACTTTAAACCTGTCACTGCTGATGCTGCTGAAATCCCTATTCAGCTCCCGATAACTCTATAGTGACAGTAGAGTGATAAATTAAACAAATCCGAGAGCACTCTTGTCGACTGTGTTTCCCGATGGTCTATGGTTCGCTTTGGAGAAAACTAAAATACTAAAAATCTTAACCGAGCAATATTTGTTTAATTTAATTTTCGATATTACTGTTTTTTAACAAGTATAGGTTTTAATTGATTTATAAAACTTGGATAATGATATACCGGGTGTCCACAAAGTCTTGCTCTGATTTCAAAACTTTGCTATATGGACACCATAAACCAGATGCATCTGGGATATCTCGTTTTCAAGGGAATTTAATCTAGTTTTGTCCTCATTCATTTGTTAATACCTAAGCTCAGCTGAATGACCACAATTAAGTTTACTCCCATTTACTATTTGGGATTATGCACTACAAAAACAAATCGCGTCATGGCTTGGCTAAATTGCCACCTCGTTCACGACTTTTGACCTCTCTAGATTTCTTTATGTAGGGTTTTGTCAAACATTTTATGTTCATCCTTTGCTAGTTCCGAATTTATAAACTCTAAAAAAGAGAATAATAAATGCATTACTTAATGTGAAATGTTAACTAAAAAACTGTTGTTAATAAAAAAACTAATAAAAAAGTCGCTTAGAAGATTAACAGGCAACCCAAGGGCACATATACAAGTGTATTGAGTTTTTGTATATCTATAAGGAAATTTAAAGATTCGAAGAATCTGTAAAAATTAATGCACGAGAACCCGTGCAACCGCTACAACGAAACTAGCATGCTAATTTGTTAATACCTTAGCTTTGTTAATAGACTACGAATCGTCCGATTTTTATCAAACTTGACATGAAAGTGTGGGACTAGGTCTATTTCCATTAGTTATGTCGATTGGGATTATCAGACTATATGAAAAGGATGATATACAGGTTCAAATTTGTGTGCTATTATAAATATTAGGAAAGAATTAAAAATGAATGTGAGTGGCGAGTAGGGGGTGCAAAACCCCTATTTTTAGACACAGCATTCATTAGCCTGAAGCCGCGTGAACACTGGCCGAACATTCTGTAAGAACTATGGTTGTGGGGTTTCGAACTTAAGAAGTTACTTGAACTAGATATAAAACGTCATCTTACCACCAATAGTTTTCACACAATTCGGTTTCTTTATCAGGGCAAGACTTTATTGACACCCTGTATTTTGGGATAAAATTTAAAAAAATATATACACAACCTGAAAATGTAGTTTAGCTCAAGAGATCTATAGACCCCTAATATTTTTAGATTCCTTGGTTCAATTCATTGGTAAAATGATACTAAATAAAAACACTAGAGTTGTGAAAATATGAGGTCATTATCCTAAACTTCGAAGGATTATGTTAAAACTTATTTAATGAAGTAAGAACGAAAACAAAACTAGATAAATTCGGCATGAATTTATTAATTTGTGGTTTTGCTATTTATTTAATATTTTCCAGTAACATGGTGATGTTGACGAACAATAGGCTACATAAACGTGAGACTTTGTAACTTAGACCTATTTATTTTGCAAAAACAATGTATTTTAACTCTTAACTGCGGCAAGGAAATAAAGTCAGGATGTTTTGTTTACGAAAACTGCAGAGCCAACTGGGAGTAGGGCCTACTGTAATTAACAGAAAATTAGTTCACTAAGGTTTTTTAGTCACAATTTACGGATTGTTGGAAACCTGGTAATAGACTACACTATGTCAGTATTTCCAACTCTGTATAAAATTTCGACGGACTCATTAGTATTCTACACAGCCACGTTTGCAAGAAAAATTTGCACTTCCCATCCCATTATGAGAATCATGCTACAAAACAACATCGCACGGCGCGGCGGAGACACAAAACCAGTTTTAAATCACAGCCTACGGCCATCCTTTTGTGAATGCACGATCGCGATTTCTTCTTCTCTAGCAACATTCCACGCCTTTGAGCCGGTCACGCCTGCTTGCCTCCAGTCTGCCGCCAGGTGCAAAAAAATTGGCGGGAACTTCCAGTCCAGCTGACAATGACGATTGATGGCCGATATGAGTATCATAACCTGACACTTTTTCGCTCCGCTTGTTCTCTGTCCGTTGAGAGAAGAGTAGATTGAACCCGACGCCCCAGTTTCCAAGGTCAGAGCGATATCTGTGCCAATATTTGCATGTGGTACGACACACTGGTTGATACGCCGCTATATTATCTGAATGCTGCACTCATTGCCGGCTGAAATGGTTGCGTTACCATGATGAAAAGAGAAGATTATTGTGGGTGCACCTTGACAATGAATGCCACTGCATTGTTGCCACGGTATTGAATTAAGCTCCCTTATACTTGACCTTCAAAGCAACCTTGAAGGGAGATTTCAGTCCATTATGAAGTTAATCACATTTTATTATCGTCTGGTGGCGAGGTAGACAGCGTGCCGGGTGATTAAATATTAGGAAACAATTAAAAGTGAATGTGAGTGGCGAGTAGGGTGTGCGAAACCCCTATTTTTAGACACAGCATTCATTAGCCTGAAGCCGCGTCAACACTGACCGAACATTCGGTAAGAACTTGTTGTGCAGCTTAGTTTTGTAGGCCGTGCCCACATGGAACGTTAACATTGTTCAGCGAACTCGTTGTTCAGTGTGGACGCAGCGTGTACAAACAATCTGCATAATTGCGAAGTGGCGTTTTTAGACTATTATTCTAACATGTAAGTATGGTATAAGGCTGCGAATCTCGTGAGCAAAGTTTTTGTTACTGAACGAAGACTTTAATTACATAACGAAGTAGCTCTTCGTAAAATTTGGTGATGCCAATTCCCTTTGGCCCCATGTTGCACTTTGCTTTTTAAACTTAGGCCTACTGTTGTAATAGCCATGGGTAATTTGGGTATAACAAATATGTGTAAAACATTCAATTCATCGATTATATTTACTTTAAAATTTGTGTAGGCATTTTGCGTTTTAATGGAAAAGCCTAAGAAAATAAACCCTCATCTACCAAATCGGCAGTTAAAAATACAGTTATTCCTTTACTCTTCAATTACGAGGTGAATTTTAATGTCAGTTTCATCCCCCCCCCCCCAGGGAGACAACGAAAACAAACACGGCTACTACGAATGACCCAGTTTCGGTGCCAACAAAAAACCCTCACTCAATAGCCACGGGTGCACCTTAGTTGAGAATGGACGTCTATTTCGGTCGCAGACTACAACGATCTCGTCTGGCTCCTCAGTATTAGAAACAACTGAACTTTCGCTACTTGCCTACGAAGTGAAAAATGCACCCCCGCGAAAACCTTGAGTCCTACGCACTTCCGATTCGAGCTCAAGGAGAACGCTGGCGTTGCATTTCCGGTGGGAATATTTACTCGATAAGGGGAAATATTTATTTTATACACTCAAAATAAATATTGTCGGTGGTTTTTAGTGAAACGTCCAAAGCGTGCGCTAGTAATTAGCTTATCCTAGAAGAACATCTCGAGAGCTGTAAATGAGATTACCACAGTTGTAAAAAGTAATGGGGTTCCCCTTCCCCAAGAGTTTTATGGTTTCTTAAACAATTATTTCGCCAAACATACTAAATTGGTTACCATTAAACTTAGGCTACTTAAATAAAGAGATGAGACCTAAAAAATAATTGTTTTATTTTAAACGATATCCTGTGCATGTAAGAAATTATTTTTGAATAGGTAAAATATGGATTATCTCTTAAAGTATCTCTCATTAAGAATACAAAAATATGAAAAGTATCTTCATTAGATAGTCTACGCATACGATGAAGAATGTGAAAAAGCGTACAAAAAATGTTAGAATTGTTAAAATGTAAAAAAAAACACCATGAAATTATATTCGGTTTATATTCATGTGGCAAACATATAATCTCAGAGTTATGTAAATAAATCTACAAGTTACTTTAAGCACGTAAATCACTGTCCATTTGTAAAATATTGTGTCGTGTAAAAGAACGATTTGATATAGCCTACTGTAGGCTAGTATCAATAAAAATAATTTAGGCCCAAAACTTTGGAAATTTGTTTGTATACTAATTTAATAAACCCTTTTGAAACTCGGAGTTGAAACCCAATTTTTTAGCTTATGACAAAACATACCGCACACTACGATCATTGTGTTATCAAAATATTGGGACTTCAAGTAGGAAGAATAGCAAACATTTCCATAACATTCATTAGAATAAGTCACAACTGAAATACAAATTATAACTGCGTTGATGAATACCATATTTATGTAATTTCTTGATCATAAATGCTTGTTCGGGTATTAAATAAGTATATATTTAAATTCACTAAAGGCATAATTATTCATGTTATATCTGAAATAAAACCTGAGTAAAATAATCTGTTACTTAATAAGTTAATTATAATTGAACAAATTAATGACTATAATACGGTAATGTTCCTTTATGTCATAATATTGTAAAAATTATAATTACTATATATAATTGGTATGGTGTAAGATTTATACTTTTTAGGGTAGGCCTATACGAAGAGAGCGATCAGTTTAATTACCATATTGTACCTAATTTACCAAATTTTGTGCGTACATTAATAAAATACAAGATGACAAGGCAAATTGATTACTCTGGAGATATATACAAATAAAAAAAGACTTTGGCAAATAAATATTTTTCAAGAACTGATAATTAATTGTTACATTAACAAAGCCCACTTTAAGTGTAAAACAGTTAAACTTAAACAAATAAAATTTCCTACTCACAGCCTTGAACAGTCGGGCGCCTCGATACCACGTGGCTTCAAACCCCGATTTGACGAGCCACTTAAACTTTTGGGAAACGGTTAAATTGTTTCGAAAATAACACAGAAAATATTCGTCCGTATTTGGAGAGCACGAAATATCCACTAGTCACCCCGACTACGACGAGGTGAGATTATGTGGGACCGACAGCGACACCAAGGTGTGAAGTGTTACCTTTGCCGCCGACGCCGACAGACTGGTGCGAACTCTAGCGGCACCGTCGCGTAACTAACTGCCGCCGCCGCTCCATGTGCACGCTCGCCCGCACGCGCGCTGACGCTCGCCACCCTCAGCAACCCTGCAACCCCCATAGTCACACTGACCCTGCCCCATGTTGGTTGATTGTTTGTTGGATTATTGTCGTTGTGCTTTTTTGCTGTGGGTACTTTTAATAGGTGGCCTAAACGGATTGTGTTTCAAAAGATATTGCATACATTGGGGAAGTATTTCCTATTTACCAAAAGTATAAGACGCCTCTTTCAATTTTAATTTAATGAAGAGTTTGTTATATAACTTTCATAATCATTAAAGGCGTGCGAGTTCTTGAATTGTCGATTTTTTCGTTCGGAAGCTTTAAAACCTCGGCTCGGCCCCGGCTTAACAAACACGTTTATAGACTCGAAAGATCGCTAAACGATGTTCATAATTATACGACATCCATTATCAATTATTAAATTAATATGAGTTTCACTTAGAGATAAGTTAGGTTTAGATAAATAAAAAGTTTCAAAGTTAAAAAACCATGGACAGTATAAATTCAATTTGATGGAACCTGCAAGAGTGCCGTATTTTACACTAAACTAAAATCGTTCTAATAATTGATTCCATTTGCTCTTGTCAATAAGTTACTTGGAAAATATTTAGAGATTGATTACTTTAAATTATAATAACCAAATATAATTTCATCAAAATGTTTTAAACAATGAATAATTTTGAAAATTTACGTAATATAAAGCAATTTGTATAACTGAATTTCAAAGTTGAAAATATAAGCTTATCATTGCCTGAACATAGTCTGAAATTAAATACAATAATGACATAGAAATCCCAAAAGAGATACACGTGCAAGATAAGATACATTTACGCCTGTGCAACATGATGTGTCAAACCTCAATATCGTTCGTAAGCAAAATGGCGGAGATAGAGTGAATAGGCCTACTCTCATCAGCAGAATTACAGGATGGCACATTCCTATCTCAAGAGCATGACCTTAATGTCTTACTAGAAGTTGTGTGGGAATAGAATATAGAGATGAGCTGTTTATCCACGTGATGCCGTGCATCCAAGCGTTAATTAAACCGTAATAATAAAATTGTACCGTTCACAGCGCAAAGTTTCTTATATTTCTTCATGTTTCGAACTCAAGACTCAAGGTAACACACCTGTTTATAGACAAAAGGATTGTGGGATCCATTCAATCCTATCCTAAGAGTAACGTCTATTTGTATGTATCCGATACTGTAATACGAGTACCCAAGGTATATTTGTATGTATCCCATACTCTAATACAAGTAACGTAAATTATTATGTATCCCATATACTCTTCGAATACAAGGAATGTGAATTTGTATGTATCCCATACTTAATACGAGTAAGATATATTTGTACGTATCCGATACTCTAATACGAGTAAGGTACATTTGTATGTACTGTATGTATTTATGCACACTGATCTCAAAAACGGGTTGAACGATTTTCTTAAAACTTTGCAAATAGCTTAGTTCTGGGATAAAAATAATATAAATACAGGTCCCTATATACCAGGAAAAATCAATTTTGTTATAATCTTTAATTTAAATTTTGAAATTTTTAACATTGATGTAATGGAGATGAAAATCAAAACAAAGAAATAATGAAAACAGCTGACTCATCAGTAAAGTGCAGACCACGTGTTCCAGTGTTCCAGTATGAATATGTGGTTTTGCATTGAAGCAAGTTACTAAATTATTAAATTGTAGGGCCTACAATAATAAAAATAATTTATTACTTTTTAAATTGTATTTTGTAGTGCTAATTATGAATGTTTAGATAAATAAAATTGATGTAAAAGTATTAAACATCTCATCAATTTGGAGAGTTACAATTAGTAACAATTGTGAAATCAGCTGTTAACCAAATAAGTAGAATCCACCACCTGTTACAGATTAAACCTAATGTTCCACAAATGTACAAAATAAATAAATAAATATATATATATATATATATATATATATATATATATATATATATATATATATATACTCGTATATACATACACCAAGAGTGCAGTATCCGTAGGTAGGCCTACACTCTGAAAGGTGAGTGAACGGAACGAACGAGCTCGTCTTGTTCAAGAAACAAGCCTTTTAGCGAATTTCCCTATAGGGAATACGCTATTTTGCACTAACGTGGCATTTTAGCTCTCTGTCTGTAACTTTAAAGAATTATTTAAGCTTACTGAGCAAATGCTCGGGCCCCATGTAAGTACAACTTATTTAATACGCCGAAGATTTTTTGTAGCCTAATTGATGTTTATCAGGGTTTAAAAAATTCAATGTTAATCTTATGGAAGAAGGACAATTTGGTTGAATCATTACACAGTTGTTGTGATAAAAATGCCAGCAGATAAGGATAAACAGATGTTTCAGGATATTTTTAGCGAATTTCCCATAGGACGTAGCTATTACCGTAGGTCTCGGTAAGAACTAAGCCCGGGACCGTGTTACTTTTTCGTTTTAAGATGCCCAGAGACCAAAAATAATAGTCATTAAAATTTATATATATATATATATATATATATATATATATATATATATATATAATACATATATACATATATATAGTGTATAGTGTAATACACGATAACTCTCGTAAAAACGGTCCGATCGTGACACAATTTGGTAGAGATGTGTAATCCTACCTTTATTTATTTGGATGAGTTCGCGTAAACCAGATATATCGACCTACCGGAAGGGGTAGTTTTAGGGAGTTTTGTACCCCATAAATGGGGTTTTTGCATTTTCCATATGTAATTTCTAAAAATTTTAAATTTTGATTTTCACCAATGGATTTGGCTAAAAAACACACAATTTAGTATTTTTATTTTTTTCAAGCTTTGCTTTATCTCCATTGGTTAACGATATATTAAAAAGTCTAAAGATAGTACATTGTATTTTGGGGCAATGTTAGGATTATATTCCATTAGATTATATTAATCTTATGGAGAATTATAGGATTAATATTTCCCTTACTAACCAATATTTTTAATTAAACTTGGTATTTAGCTTCATTTGGTTGAAATCCATCCATTTATGGTAAAAATCTTGGTTTTTGTAGTTATCTTGGCAGCAAACCTGCTTATTCTTTTCTAATGTTAATCATATAGAGAATACACAAACTCCTTTATTTATGGAGAGATGAAACTTATATCACCTCATAAGGTCAAAATAATTTGTCTAACAACATCCCATAGCAGTAAACCTACATACTCATTCATATGGTGTTTGGGGAAAATGCAAAATATCAAATTACTTTTGAAATTCGCTGATTACGCAGGTCTGCTGCGACGAGGGGATTTATTTGAACAAATCGAGCCCAGCCCCAGGCGGGAATAGAATTTAAATTGAATTTCGACCAGGATGCGATCTATAGTTTATGTCTAAATAATACGTATTTATATGGATGCAGGATGCACACAAAGCTACAAGAGGCCAAATCAAAGTTTAATTTTAAAATATCTTCAAATGTTTAAAGTTGATAGTGTTAAATCGATGCCCTATACAAAACGACACCTCCCGCATTTTCCATACACAACACGGAGTAAAACGTGATGTGGGTGGGGTATCAAACATTCTGGTGGACATTGTATGTATAACCAACCATGGCTCTTGTTCTGTCAAGAGGGAGCTTGTTGCTCCCTGTCTGTTGGACAATAGCATTGACTATATTTTGCAAAAAATTTTAATATATAAATTACAGTTAATTAACTTATTAACAGTACAGTGCCGTAATGTAGGCTAATAAATATAATCGTTTGGGATAAAAAAATCATAGGCTAATAAATATAATCGTTTGGGATAAAAAAATCAAATTTATAAAAATGTTGTGATTATGGCGTCTGAAGTACGCGATGTGTTATACACCCATGAGCATGTTGTAGCATCTTTAAAATGTAGGCGCTAGAGAATCCTATCCTGTACCGAGGAATGTCTGTGCTGTCCGTGGCGATGTATTTTCCAACGATCTCAGAATCTAGCGGGTAGATTTTGTTTACACTTTGCATTTAAGAGTGTTTTGGGTCAAAAATGATTTTGGAAACAGCCTTAATCTCAGTAAAAGTAGTTTTTATTCGGAAAAAATGTTTACAAATTGCGATTTTTATAATGAACTAGCTAACAGCCCGTCAAAAATGACGGGTATTTTATGATAGATATTCAAGAATGTGATGTTTTTTTTAAAGTTTGAATGGTCTCAAAAGTTGTAAAAACCCTGACGACATTAAAACTTAAATTGTTCTACTTATATAGCAATGTGGGAAATATATAAAAAGTTATATATAAACTATATATAAAAAATAGTTTATAGTAGACTACTTTAATATCATAAGGTTTTACAATATAGTAGGCATACAGGAAATTAACAAAAACAACAATTAATCAAATGTTTTGCAACCTTATTTAAATTTATTTTATTTCAGTTGTCTTGCCAATTATTGGTACGGTATAAACTTTGCTGACTCAGAGTACAATTTAATTTGCCAGAATTTGAAACATCTATATAATTTTGCTTAACACTCGAGAATTCCCATTCTGACCAAGTGTTTCTTTAACCTCTAGCAATAAGAATTGTTGCCTCTTTACGTTCTGTTGTTAAATTTGTTGGATCGAAGCAGAGTCTAACGTCTCCATTAGTTTTTGGTATCACCACCAACTCTGAGCACCAGTCAGGGGGATCTTCCTCAGGACTTGTGAAATCTAATTTAACCATGTTTTCAAGTTCTGTTTTGACTTTATCCTGCAAAGGTAGAAAGAAGTACATTCCTAGGTGTACTACTAAGTGCAACTATACGTGCATTGTCGTCTAAGTCAATACTATAGTCGGTTTTTTGGGGACCTCAAAATGAAAAAGTAACATGGTCCCGGGCTTAGATCTTACCATGGCTATGCTACCGTAATAGCGTATTCCCTATAGGGAAATTCGCTAATACAACCATATCAAAATAGTTAGCAAAAATACTTAACCGGTAATAACTTATGTCCGCGGTTCAGTTCGTGCTTCTTTATGGAGCTGAGGTGTGGGCAGACGCTCTCGATAAAGAGTAGTACAGGTTGCGACTCGCCCGAGTTCAACGTCGAGCGGCGCTCGGGGTGTGTTCCGCCTACCGGACAGTTTCCGAGCCTGCCGTCCTGGTGGTCGCCGGAGTGTTATCCCTGTCAAGCTCTTGGCAGGAGAAAGGAAGGCAATTTATCAGAGACAAGGCGAGATTGGCAAGGACACGGCAAGAACAGAAGAGCGCTCCCGAACCTTCCAGCAGTGGCAACACAGCTGGGAGCACGACACCCGAGGACGATGGACTGCGCGACTTATCAAGCACGTCCAACCATGGGTGGAACGGCGGCCAATTCTTGACAATTTACGGCTATTTTCGGTCGTACCTGAACCGGATGGGCAAGACCGGTTCACCGGACTGCATTTATTACCCGGGCGTTCCCGACGATGCGGAACACACATTCTTCCGCTGCACCCGTTGGGAAGGGTCCCGCCTGAAGGCCACACAAATTTTTGGTGCATTTTCGGTGGACTCGGTCTGCCAAAAGATCTTGGAGGATGAGGGCAACTGGGATTGTTTATCACAGTTCGTCCGGGGCATCCTCCTGGAAAAGAAACCCGATCTGGACCGCGAAGTGGCCCAGATCCCTTGATCGAGTGGCTGGATAAGGAGTGAGCCCCACCGGCGTTAGCCAAATTTAGGCCTAGCCTGACATAATGTGATAAACAATTCCAGGTTAGAATCCTAAAGAGTAGAGGAGGTTTTTTAGTGAGTAAACCCGTTTTTTAGGGGAGCCCCACACTACAGGCTGGCCACCTGTGTGCGTAATGCATTTTTCTCACCTCTCCCTAAAAAAAAGCATAAAAAGCGTCACCTAATAACTTAAAAAGTGAGTAAAAATTCTCGTAGGGACGGACATCGGAGCGTATTCCTAGGAAAAGAAATACACAACTAAAAGTAAAACAACCATCCCCCGATGTTATGTTTTTACATTTATCATGAGAACAATGGGTTTCGTCAATCCGTGATGAAAACCTAATTAACTACTGAAAAACAGAACTACGTGTTGTACAACATGCTTGGATACTATCAATGAATACAGAGTCTTATAAGACTCTGTATTCATTGATACTATACCCGTTCAAAATAAATGTGCAATCGAAAGACAGAATTTTATTCCTCATCACAAGGAAAATTCATTCAACGTCCTGAATTCCCCGTTGGTAGTTGATACTACTACTCTTGAATGCTGTATAGGTCTAACACAAACATTTTAAAAGTAAAAAATATAATAAAAGCGAAAATTATAGGTACTAAAAGTAAAAAAAAAAATTAATTAAGAAGTTAAAAATTTGAGATTAGATTCAACAATTTGAGATTAAGATTAAAATTTTGAGATTATTTGTGAAACATTTTGAGTTTTGAGGAAATATTTCGAAGCTTTAGGAAAAATTACGAGGTGGCCCATGCGCAAATTGCGCATTTTATGATTCTGTATGAGGGAAACTAACCTAAAGTACATGTATGTTGGTTATGAAGTGACAGATATCTATTTTTGTTTACAATCTGACTAAAAAATTTATCTGAAAGTAATCAGCTGTTAAAATTCACATTTATAAACATCGTACAATGAAAGTTGGTCAACATTTTAAAGTGCCCTCTGGAAATAAACCAAAGGCGAGGGGGACGAAGCGCGAAACGATATGACCTTTTTAATTACGATTCGTCCACGCGCTATATCCTAAACTTTAAAATGACACCTCAATCTTAAAAATCGGTTCAGTAGGTCGAGAGAATAAGGGACATAACAGACGAAACCCTTATAGAAATAGGAAGATAGATTCTTTATCAATGGCAATTATACGTCAAAGTACAGATAATGTATTTCAGTATAAGTGTGGTTTTGTATTGTACGTAGCCAGTTACTATGCTTCATACTATAAAAGTACTATAAAAGACTGAAAACCATAGAATAAATGGTTTATACTATAAAAGATTGAAAATTATATATATTTTTTTAATCGTAGGTAATTTGAATTGGTGATTACGAATGTTTAGATAAACAAAAGTAAAGTAAAAGGAGAAAACAATTAAGCAATTTGGGAAATGAATGGTAATTGAATTTAAAAACAAAAGAAGAAGTAACAATGGCGAAATCAGCTGTTAATCATAGAAGTAGAATCATAGATTAAGCACACTCCCCAAGGTGTATGATTTATCTTTTGGAGAATTCACGTGTTACGTGGTTCAACAAATATATACAGAGTGCAGCACTTTCTAAATACACTGGCAGCACATATAGACCTATAGACCCAGCCTACTTTTCTACAGTGTCTAAAAGGCGAGTGAGCAAATTGAACGAGCTCTAGAAACAACCAGTTTCCGCACTTGATATTTTAGCGCACTGTCTGTTACTGCTGTTACTATGAATAATTGTTTAATAGAGCAAATGCTCGGCCCCAGGGTACTATAAATAAAATTCTTAGTTAATTATATTCCCTTTGTTATTACACTTTGTCCAAAGGCAAACTATTTATATATGGTAAGTAGACAGGTTTATTGGTTTTGTATGAAATTCGGTGTTTACCTTCACCTTCACCATATAAATTTTTGTCAGCAAACCTTCATATACCGGGTTTTTATGGGGAAAGTGTAAAATTTCAAAATTTTATTGAAAATTTGCTGAGTACGCAGATTTTCTGCGATGGGGGATATTTATCTAAAATCTTTTGTCCTCAAATAGGAGATGTTTAACAAATAACTATACATATTCTATATAGTATACATTTTTAACATTATGTCTCACTTTTGTTAACAAGACTTTATAAGTCCACCTAGTCCTCTACCATCATCATCTTGGGGCCCTTCCACATATTCCACAACTGGCTGGGTAGCTGAGTGGTTAAAGAGCTCACCTTTGAATCTGAAGGTAGCCGGTTCGATCCTGAGAAAAGTTAGTGCTTTTTGATGGTTCGATACTGGACCCAGCTGCCTTTGGTCATTGGGCTATTAATTAATGATCCTGACAAATAAAACAGCTGATATTTGTCAGTAACAAAGCTACACCTCATCTGATCCATCACAATCATCACACTCATCCCTTCAGTCATACTCACCTTAAAATACGCACCACAGAGTGCGTCGGTGTTTCAAATAAAGTATCAAAGTAAAGTATCAAAGTATTACGTAACGCTTTTTTCGTAATTTTGACCCCCCCCCCAACCCTTGTGACATATCGCTAGCACGCACGTGCGTATTCATAGTCAATGATCAAAGCCTACTTGGGAAATCAATGCTAGTAAATTGGGAGCTTTCATACGTTTTCCCACTTAGTTGGCAACACTGTAAAAGTGTTTCTTTCTTCTTTCAACTTTCTTTTATTTGTTTTTTAGCTGTGTTTGTTATTGTTATTGAGGTTATTGTGTCGCAGTTAATTAAACGGAGTTGATTTAATTTATCACTTAGATCTAAAATGGTCTTATAGTATTTATTTATAATATTTTATGGTATCTTGTCTATGTGTGTTTAATAAAATCTTGGTGCTTTTATATTTTTATTGTTTACAATGGTCATAAATGTGGGACTAAGTCTAGGTGCTCTTATTGTGTTTATATTATGATTTTATCTCTTATTTGGAAGGTAATTTCATTTTTACACATTTTTATTTTGTTTTCAAGCCTGAAAACTCAACTATATATTTTAAGTTCTTGCTTATGTTGAAACCATAAAATTTAATCTTGTAGGCCTAGTGCCCACTTCATTGTCATTAAGTTAGTCCTAGTCTATATTGGAAACTTAACCTTTTTGTTTTGAAATTCAGTACAGTAGGCAAATTCATCAAAAAGGTAACCATAATTTGGCAATAACAAATCAGAATGTTTTTTAAAGAGGTTGGCAGACCTCTTTTTCTCTTACTTTGCCCGTACACTAAGACCATTGAGCTCTACCTACAGGGTGGCGCAAAAAAATAATGATCGGTCTTTACTTATGTGGTAGTAGTGATAGGAAGGAGGGGTGACATCCACTCGCCTTTTGCTTCATTACATCGACCATTTCATCCATTTTGCTGATAGATGGCACAGTGGACAGTAGATCAACATTTATTAACTAAGTTATGGGGCTGTTCTCTTGGAACAAATATTTTTTCTGCAGGGTGGCTATTCAGCAGCAATTTAATGTTATGCTACAAGTAAGTTAATGGACAAATCTCTGATTGAAGATTGATATAACGTTGGGTCACAGCATTTCACACCGCAGGGTTGTAGTAAAATGTGTACTGGACGTCCATACTTAGGGTCCAAACCAGAAAACACTGAACGCGATTGTTCACTAGGCGGCGTACTTCAACTTTATGAATCAAAATTGTTGACAAAGTAAATTCATTGCCACTTTTAACATTAATTGCTTATATGGGAGAAATTATCAAACAAAAAAGAAAATAAATCAAAGTTATGTTGAAAATGATTAAAGATGGTATTCATTTAAAATGTGACCATTCTTTTTGCGTCTCCCTTTAAATGGTATCAGACGAAGTCCTAACTTAAGGGGGTGAACCGCTACAGAACAGGTGAAAGGTAGTAGGCCTACTACTAAATGCACTAGTGGAATGCAAGCTTGATAACGTATCACAATATATGATAATGTTGCCTATGTAAAGAAATAGAAATAACTCAAAGCTTACAAATAATAGCTTAATCAAAAAAATTCCAAGCTCGGTTTCGCCTTGCTCAAAAAATGGATTGCACACAGAAAAAAGTCTCCTACTTATTTCCGTCTTAATGATGAAAACTTATATTTCAGACACCCTGTATAGGCCTAGAGATAGACTTTGGTATGGAAGTGTAATGATAATTTAATTTGATTTATGAATTGAGTTTCGAACTGTAGGCTACAGGTAAATTTTTGTCTCTTTGACTAGTAGAGGTAAAATATAACATTAAAATTAGTTAGTTATAAATGGTTTATTTTTTGACTTAAACATGAATTTATAAGGGGATTTAAAAAAATATTGAGATACTGTGTACCAAAGATTTTGAATCATTGAGGTTTATGTTAGGAGGACTGTGGCAGGCTTCCAAAGTGTCTAGAAAAATAATGTAAAATAGTGAAAAATAGTCTGTGTGTAAAATACAGTTTGTAAAATTTTTGGGATTTTTTTTGTTTCAGATCAGTGTTGCTATCGATGCAGCCTGCTTCCTGCTATTTTTTGTCACTGCTCAAGCATTATTGCTGTACTCGTTTGCTCTTATTATCGATAGCAGTGAAGTCAATGAATTAGATCCAGAGTTGTGGTTTTTAAGAGACATTTTAATTTCAATGGGCTTAATACAAGGAACAGATTAAATTGGTAAAAAATTTTACTAAAATGAGAGGATACAAAGTGTCAGATGCCCAGCGAAACAGAATAGTAGGTGTGGCTTGTAGATCCCTCAAGGAATTGATTGACAAGGGGAGAACGAAGTTGAAGGTTAGTTTAAACAACAAGCCGTCAATCAGCTATTGGAATTCTCATACGCAACTAGGAGGATAAAAAAATCATTTAAGCAAAGGTCGTATCAGTAACAAGTTACAAATTATAGTATAAAAGATGGGGAACCTACTGATTATAGAATAAGAAGCCCCCAATGTGTTCAAAAACCGTACCGTATGAAAGTACCCAAATACTGATTTATTTATTTATTAGCCTATCAGAATGTCACAACATCATAACAATGACAGGACAGTTGTTTTCTTCTTATAAACTAAGCATATATATATATATATATATATATATATATATATATATATATATTAACTTGTTCTTTATCCAATAAAAGCAAAATAAAAATAAATAACTAACTGACCCAATTCCACATTAACAGTTAAAATACTCATCAAGACAATAAAAGTTCTTTGTTAATAGCCATTCTTTTGTATGCTTTCTAAATTGTATGGGTGATGATATATCTTTAAATTCTTTCGGTAGTTTATTAAAAATTTTTGAACCTATATACTGAGGAGAGGTTTCATATAAAACAAGTCGATGACTTACTGGCCTAGTATTATCTTTACTTCTAGTATTATATACATGTTTACTTTGACTTTCCATGAATATGGTCAAGTTTCTTTTAACCCAACGTGCTATTTCCAATAGGTTTTGGTCATAAAGAGTCAAAATTCGAAAGTCATTAAAATACTGTCTACATGAAGTTGTTTTGGTTATTTTAGCAACTACTCAAATGGCTTTCTTTTGAATTTTGAAGATTTTTTTTTTAGAATGACTGGAGTTACTCCACACGAGAATACCATATGACATTATGATTCTACAAATCCAAGGGGTACCTGTGCCTGTGCAGCGCAATGCGCTGCATTTACCCGATTACGTTAGTAATATAACCTTCCCCTTTCTATATTTAAAATTTGTTTTGCTTAATTTAAGATATTGTTTTGACAGTAGACTTTAGACTTTTGCCAATACATGTCCACTTGTCAATGCCAAATAAACGATTCTTGATTCTTAGTGTTTATAAAAAATGTCAGTACTGTAGCTTAAAAAAACTATTAAAAATATTTTATTATGGCAAAACATGGCCGAATAGGAGAAATACCCAGTTCACAAGGAGTATAACAGTATTTTATCTCGGTTATCCCTTCCTCCAGGATTTTTGTTGTTGTTTCTTCCATGTTGATAATTTTTTCTTTTATAGATTCCTCCAACATCTAACATTAAAGTGTTCTTACCAGATGGTACAGAAGTTGAGTCTGAAGAGTATTTCCAAACATTACCAAATCAAGTGACACTTTTTTTGAAACGAGATAATGAAAATCTTTTAACTGGTAAGTGCCTGTTTAAAGTATTTATGTAAGTTAATATTTGTTATAAGAGTAGAGGCCTTATAATACACTTGGACGGAAAGGGAGGGGGGTGGGAGGTTTGCTGTATGAAAATACAGCAGAGTCCCGCAAACCCAGACTTTGATAACTCGGAATTCTGGATAACTTGTAAAGCCTGCCAGAGGAGTAAGTGCCAGGATTAATGGCTTTCAAGGTGCCAAGCGCCATGGCGTCGGCTGTAGCTATGTGGTGCTGCTCACAACTCACAGTGCAGTGAGTCACAATGTAATATAATATATTTGGGAGACAGTAAAGACACTCGATCACTTCAGGTGTCTCCCTAAAACATCAACAAGCATACCGATGGCTTGGATTGTGGCCTCTGAGTTAACTACAGCCAATAACGAAACCGTTAGAATCCAGTTGTTTATTCCATCCGCCTGGGTCGCTTATGCATCAGATTTGTTTGGAAACCACTAAGTGCACCACCTGTCACCCTCCCTTCACCAGCAGCAAGCCTTTGTTGAGTCATTAGGTATGTCCAGGGCCGGCGCACCCGTTAGGCGAACTAGGCAACCGCCTAGGGCGACGGCAAAATCAGAATTTTCTTTTTTAACTGTCTACACCAAAAAAAATGTTTTTTATACCTAACGAAGCACAAGTGAAAAATGTATGAAAATACTGTAATTAATGATAACAATTTTTTAGTTAATTTATTTTGATTTCGTTTAGTATATTGCAGCACTGAATGAATCGCTGGCACGCCTGACACCAATGTTGCCGCGCTATGATTCTGGGTCGAGCAAGAGCTTGCACTTATCACCTGACGGCCTTTTGCAACACTGTTTCCCCCACAGTATAATCTATACTGTAAAAACACTTTTATTTAAACTACATGTTTTAGGGTGACCCCCACATGTTAGAAGATACCAGTAACGATTATGCCGGTCGCTAGGCGCGATAAGTGGCCCATACAGTGGCAGTGCGCTGCATGTTCATGCAATGCTGGATGAAAAATCCTCTTGTGTGGAGTACAACGTGAGCCACATGACGTGCACTGCACAGCTGGTCTGGAATTACACTGAAATTTAGGCACGACTCTTGCTGAAGTACGGGCCATCGTTCATGTGTGAACCGCTGTCAGGCAGACATGTAAGAAAGATGGTCAACTGTCGGAGTGTGTTTTTGGAATAATGGTTGGTATTACATCAAGCTTACTATTAGGTATCAAGATTTAGTCGCTTAAGAAACAACACCGCCTAAGTGACATTTGTGGCAAAATCGAGATTTTTGCATCTCTATGAAAACATATGCTTTTTACACGTCCTTGCGACTTAGTTTATTGAAAATCCAACAGAATTCGCTGCTATCGTGATTCTTCTAACACCGCCTATCTCACTAACTAAAAAAACACCGCCAATGTCCACCTCCACCAGTTTTGTTCAAGCATGGTTGTCAACAAGAGAGGGATGTCATTTTGCATAAGGTGAAACTCATTTAACATTTTGATTGATTTCCATTGATTTTTATAATATTATAGTTATCTATCGCCTTGGTTATAAAACAAAATTTTAAGAATCAAATGGTTTTTTTTTTTGAGATAGGTGGAGTTATATCATACTCTTCATGTACCTAATACAACACTGCCTATATCCCTCGTGAGTTTTTTGGCTCTCCTGAAAAGTTTACATTTTGTCTCTTAGGCGGTGTTGTTTCTTAGGCAATGATTTGGTATTATTTGCTCCGCCTTTTTCCTACAATACTTTCGGTAGTCGTCGGGGTTGATTAATATCAATTCCCTTAATAGGATTAGTTTCATATCTGAGAACCATTTATTTTTTAATAACTAACCTTTATAACAATCTTTCATTTTCTTTTCACAGTTTAATTATTACACACAGAATCAATTAAAAGAACCACCAACAACTTTCATTTGCAGACTGACATTGTCACATTACGGCTCAATACATAAGACTGAGCAGCATTACCGGTGTAGGTGCTTTTTTGCGTGCATTGCGGTGCACGACCGTGAATGGACCGAGTTAACTCTACAGCTAATCACAACAGGCACTCTTGAACCATCACTCGCACTCCAAGCCGCCAGCATAATCGTTATTAGTATGTCTGTTGGTTTCGAGGCACACGTGAAATAACCAAATGTCATGACCGTCCTCCAAAAACCTTTTAGACTGTGGAAGCCCCTACAAACCTTCCTCTTTCTAGCACATGTGTACAATGTACAACCCACTCGCCGATGCAACAGTGATAACATCTGATCGTGAATTTGGCTGTTACTGCAAGTGGCTTTGCAGCATGAGAACCGACCGATTCTGCGACTCAATTCCAACTCGGCACTGCATGCATGTTACTTTTAGCAGCAAATAAGCCGGGTTTCTCCAGTCCATTAAATCCTTTTCTCGTCGCTTACTTTTTTCAATTTCAATTTCATTGTACTCACCAAGGTACCAGTAACTGTGAACGTGAAAAATAGTGTAGAGAGTAAATAATATTGTCGCACCACCATAAGCAAATGTCATCACGATTTGCCGGTGAATGTAAATTGTTTTAGATGCTTTAACGAGGGTATAGGTTGAGGTAGAAAGGGAAAAAATGAGTGGTTGGGGGGGGGGGGGCAAATGTAACCTTGGCCTAGGATGCCAAAAGTGCTAGAGCCGGCCCTGAGTATGTTCAAACTTGTGCGCTGAGCGCATGCCCCATAGAGGAATGCGTTAAAGTCATGCCCCATTTGAGGCAAGAGAAGCTTGATTCTATAGCGCATGGCGTGGCGCAAGCAGATCCACCAGCCTTGCATTTCTGTGCATTTTAAAAGGCATTTTTTGAAAGTATTTTGTGTTGTGTCTGAGTTGCCCGTGTATATAAAGTTAATAACGAAAATATCTTGAGTTTATTGAAGACTGCAGATCTCAAATGGGTGTTTGTGAGAAAAACAAATAGTATTTCAAAGTTAATTGTAGAAGTTTTATTAATTTTTAAAATTAATTTAAATTAAATATAAGTATTAAATAGTAAACATTAATTATGTTTCGCCGGCATAATGGTGTCATTATGGTGTTAATTATGTTTTAACTATCTCTAATTCAATAATGTAATTATGAAAACAAATTTATTCAGATAAAATCAAAAGTAAAATATCTAATTTGTTTTAATTATTTTTGTGTACATTCATATAAAAATTATTGTACACTAAAATTATTGTTATAAAACTAAATATGCCACACCAATTCCTCCAAACAGTATACATTGAAAAACACAATTAACTTGAGGCATGAGTGTGGACAGATGATGAACATACCTCAAAGTGCATTAAGGCATTAAGGCAAGCGTGGGGCATATTGAATTGAACTCGAGTTGAAATTGAAAGCACACAAGGTGGACACAGCTATTGGCTTTCAACTGCCTCTTTCACAATGTTCACTTGTAAGGTTTTATAGTAGGCATCCAGAACAGTTTTTGTTTTTATTTCGTTATAACAGTTGAGGTTTAAGTTTTAGTTTTGTATTTGGCTATGTACATTATGCAATAAATAATGTTTTTATAGTAATACAGTACACTCTCGTTCATCGGACTCGGCGACATCGGAACTCCGCTTCATCGGAACTGAAAATCTGGATATTATTAATTTTTTTTCTCACTTAATAAATAATTTTTCCGTTTAAGCGCCTTCAATTTCTATTCGTTCTATCTGCACAATAGTGAAGTATCACATTTTGCATCAAAAGTCATCAGGCGTTTTCCTTTCCATAATCTCTACCCATCGATGTGATTTACGAGGCCGTGGAGTATTCGCACAAAAATAGAAAGAGGAAGGGGGCAGGAAGTGAACATCCGCGTCGACCGCTTCCCAAACTGTCATTCAGTCTGTCTCGCGTTGCGACTGAACCTGTGTTACGTGGAAGTCAGTTGACTGCTGGAATATGAATATGGAATATGAGAATAAAGATTTTGGATCTTTATTTCCTGCGTTGTTTTTATTCCTATAGGTTCATTGTTACAATGTTCAAAGTTTGAGTGCCTTATTTTCATAAAATCTCTTGTGTTATCTTAAAACAAGAGTGAATACAATCACGATAGGTCAACGTACGGGCGGAAATGATGACTCACGACGGACTCCGCTTCATCGGAATTTTTTGACATCCGAATCGGCCGTCCGCCACATTAGTTCCGATGAACGAGAGTGTACTGTAATGCAAACTATTAGTACTATTTCTTATATTACCTTTTCCAAAAACCCGGAATTTCCACAAACTTGGACACCGTTTGGTCCACATTAGTCGGGGTTTGCGAGACTCTGCTGTACTGTACAATGCAGGCAGCCTTCAATAGGCACAATTTAATGAGATAAATGGACTCAACCACCTCACCTTAAAAATGTTTAGAGATCACCAAGTAAACTTATCAAGTATATTTGGAACTTTTATCAACTATATTTTACCCGAGATAATTGAGCAACTGTGGTAAATAACACATAACCTTGAAATACCATCACTTGAATTTGTTGCAGGTGCTGATTTGATTTATAATGCTTTGAGGTCTGTAAATATAGAATTCATTCGTGCTGGTGAGAAGGTTAAGGAATTTTTTGATGAGAACCTCAAGGAGAAAATCCGAGTATTGGCTGAGGCAGTGAGTGAAAAAAATACGGCCAACAAAACATTTCTGAGCGATAAAAAAGATGATCCTGATTGGTTTCTTGGTAAGTAACAAAATAAGAAAGGATGTTTGTATTTCATGGTGCCTTAATTTAGGCCTTTGAGTCATTCTTATCAAGTTTCTCTTTCTACAAATTTCATTACTTGTTCTGGTATTACTATAACTTATAATTTTAATCAGTTCATTTTTCAAAGATGATGAGTAATATCATCCAATTTAATAATATCGTGTTTAGCCTGAGCATCATAGTAGTTTTAATCTCATAGTGGGAAATTTGCAGATGAATCAAGTAGGCCTACATTTACAACAATTTAACACCGTGTCTGGAAAGTTAATTTCATTTTTAGTAGTGAGTATAATGACAAAATTTTGGTTAAGTCAGTCTGCATCAAACTGTGGTGTTGGGAGAGATATTTGAGCTCTAGGTTATTTTTCTATCTCTTGTCTCAGTGTGTAGCAAGGACTGTAAAAACTGCTGCCCAGTGTAATCTGTATCCTTTCATTTGATTTTTTAAATGTCTAAACAATATTTGGTGAAAAAAATATGAAACCCCAAGATGTTTAGGTGTCAATGGATTTGGTCAAACCAATTGTTGCTTATTCAAAGTAGCTGAACAATCAGCTTCGTCCATGATGACAGGTAACATGAACCACATTGCCATTGACAAAGCTGTTAGTGTGGCTTTTGAAATTAGCAGACTCAAATCTTTCTCTCTTTATCTTTCACATCCACATTCACATTCACATCTCAACCATCCTTGTAAATTCCATCACCAAATATTGACTGTTAATGGGAAATGTAATGAAGTGACACCAACACTTGTCAGGACTTTTTATTTCAGCACACATTTCATCGTCTGCTAAAATGAATTTTACTTTGTGACTATACTAATATTTACTTAAACTTATAATAGTGAAATTTAAAATCATCGAATGCAGTACAGTAAACTATCTCTAATCCGGCATCCTACGATCCATCACGCTTGAAAATCCGGCACGACTTTTTGAAAAATGTTTAATAAATAATAGTAGCCTAATAAAAATAAAAATAATAATGAGTGTTCAAGTTTGGTATAAAAAACCGTGAAAGAAGCACTTTGGAATGTGTGGAGGGAAGACGAGTTGTATTCATCCAACATTGAGTGACATCCCATAATTCTCATTTTAGTTTCATAATCATTTACGGTATTTTTCATTATGCAAAGTTTTTATACTGTAGGTAGTAAAGCATATTTTTTATACGTTTATTGTTGGGTAATTTTTTATAGGATTTACATTTTTCTAACATTAATTCTGAAATCCAGAATATTTGGTAATCCGGCATGTATCAAGTCCCGTACATGCTGGATTAGAGGAAGTTTACAGTAAGTAAATAAGCTGGATTAAAAAAAAAAAAACTGCCTAAGGTACTTTTTGTAATTTTGTTTCTGCTGTCAAGTGAAGAACCTACTACACCATGTATAATTTTAGGCCTGGAAACAAATGCAACAACCAAGGAAGCTTTTATGTTTCGTCGAAGCCAAGAAAGAATCAGAGGATACCTATACAAAACCAAGAGTGACATTAAGAAATCATCTTTATACATGAATAATGCCGATCTCAGAGAGGTCTTGGAACAAGTATTTGCC
>CM061531.1:243630818-243685818 GCA_030545055.2 Neoaliturus tenellus | reverse complement strand
TTGTGCCATTACAGGTAAATCAGTTACCCTCTATCGATTGCCTCTAATTTCAATGTGCATGGTTAGGGTTGCCAGCACCCAGGAATCCCGGGAAAATCGGGGATTGTGCGTGAATTATATGCTATTTGTACCCTATGTGTCTTCTCGCCATTCATTGCGCTCCCCATCGAACTACAAATATTTCATTATTAGTGATCAAATAATTAATGTTTGGAAAATATAATCTAGTTTTTTTTTTAAGTTTTTTAGTTTTTTGTCCCCTGATTTGATTCTGGTTGATCCGCGCCCGTAAAATCGAGGTTCTACTGTATACAGTAACGAAAACTATATCTTGCCCCTTCCAATAAAACTCCTTTTATAGCAAATAGGTTACCTATAAGAAATAAGTGACCTTAAAAATGCATTGAAATGGAATGTTTATTATCTGAAAATTAATTTTATAACGAGTGTACGATGCCGAACATATAATACCCTAAAGGCTTACGTACGGGACGAAGGATATTTCCCTAAGATATTGTGAAATAAAAACGATTGTTTAGGCCTCGTTATGCAAAAATAACTTTATTTCGGTTTATTGTATATGGAATTTAAGAAGGACAAGAAAAATCGGAAATAAATTTGGCCAAATTCTCTGCTTGCCGATTGATGATCATTGTAAACAATCAGTGTACGACAAATCCATTCTACAGCGCAAGGGGTAGAAGCTTGGAGGGGGACAGTGTTCACATTATATTTTTCTAACGTTCTTATCGCTATTTTGTTCACGAATTCCTTTGAAATGAACAAACTTACAATATCTTTGTAATATCCAAGGAATATAGTTGTAAAAAAAGCATTAGTTTAAAAAACGATTTACATTAGGAAAAGACTATTAAAAAAAAATTAAATAAGGCTACAAATAGATATTAAAAAAAAATTGAAAGTTCCCAAAACATTCAAAAAACAGTTTGGAGTATAATAAACTCTGAAGTTGGGGAAAATGTCAAGAAACCATTTAAAAATATAATTTTAAAACAAAATTCAGAAATAGTTTCAGACCCTATAAAAAAATTGCAAATATGATTAATGGTTATTTTAGTAATATGGTTACAGATTTGAATTTAAGTAGTAACAACGAAAACAAGACAAATAATGTGAAAGCTGATTTTATCGATGCCTCGTTTGTAGAGCCGAAATTTGATTTAAAATTGATCAATGAAATGGAGGTGGAACAAATCATTGAGTCTTTAAAAAATAAACATTCCAGTGGGCATGATGAAATTCCTGTAACAATAATAAAAGCTGTAAAAACCTATCGTAGTAAAATTTTGTGTCATCTAATTAAAATTCTTCATTTGTATCAAGCATTTTTCCAAACCTATTGAAGCAGGCAAAAATAATTCTCTTATATAAAAAAAATACCCCCGTCGCAGCAGACCTGCGTACTCACCGAATTTCCAATTGTATTTTGGTATATTTTCTATTTCCCCATAAAATCCATGAGGATGAGAGTATGTAGGTTTGCCGCCATATGGGTTTTGTTGCTAAATATAAGTTAAACCCTACCTAGTGATTGTACATACCAAATTTTATAAGGCTATGGTGTTCTGTTTATTTTCCCCATAAACCCTATAGGGGTGAGTACGTAGGTTTGCTGCCTTATGGGTCTTCTAAGCAAATATAAGTTAAACGCTTCCTAATGAATGTACATACCAAATTTTATCAAGATATGTCAATAAATAAGCAAGATAGAAGGTTTTGTTGATTTCCCATAAGAATAACATGGAAAACATACTTTTTGGATTTTCTCCATAACCATTTAAGCTAGGTAGAAAACTCAAAATACTAGATTGTTTGTTTTTTAAGCTCTTTTAAATGGTTTAAGTTAAAATTGTTGAATTTTCTAAATAAAAGTAAAAAAAGCCAAAAACCCATTTTTAACCCTTTAGGAACCCCATAAAACCCTGTTCCCATGGTCCGATCATTCTGGTTTGCAAACTCAACCTAGTAGAAGCTGTCTTACAACCCTGTAGCAAATTTCATCAAAATAGGAGGTTCCATTCAAAAATTATCGTGTTCACGGACATATGGATATATATATATATATATATACACATACACACACACATATATATCAATTTGAACAAACGGAGTTTTTGGTTTCTAGGGACCTCAAAACGAAAAAGTATCATGGTCCCTGGCTTAGGTCTTACCGTGACTACTACCGTAATAGCGTATTCCTTATAGGAAAAATTGCTAAAAAAAAAAAAAAAATGGTCCTGAAAATATATCCAATTATTGCCCAGTATCTGTGCTTCCTTCAATTTCTAAAGTGTACGAAAAAGCTGTCCATTTACAATTATCAGAATCTTTGGGATACTTTAATGTATTAGATGATAATCAGCATGGATTCCGCTATGGGAGATCAGTGGTGAGCACGGCTGTTTCTTTTATTGAATCCGTTATTGAATCTGTAGGCAAAGGAAATTATAAATTTCATATTTATGAACCGTTCTGAAGCGTTCGTAAGCGTAAAACATAGTAAATTACTATAAAAACTTCAATTCATTGGAACATCTAAAAGAGCTCGTGATTAATTAATTAATTTACAGACTTGATACCTTATTAAAATATAATAATAATTAATTGATAATAATAATAATATTAAAAAGCTCTTAATTGGTTTTCTTCTGATTCGACAAATAGATCTCAGATTGTGGAAATTACCCATTTGACAAATTACAATAGAATTATCAAATCATCATCAACTTATCAGCCAATTAAATTTGGGGTGCCTCAAGGTTCAATTTTAGGACCTTTGCTTTTTTGTGTTATCTTAAGGGCATGGAAGATACTTAAACGTATAAGCGGAATTCTAAACTATGCCTTTAAACAGTTTTTAAACTGTTATGTTTTCAAACTGCAAAAAAGAGCTGTAAGATACATGTCTAGATTAAGAGCTAGAGATCACTGTGCTGAAGCCTTCAAACAACTTAACATCTTAACTGTACCTAGCTTGTATATCTACGAGGTAATCATGTATGTTAAGAAATCTAACCAACTCTCTTACAATCCTCCTCACAACTATAATACAAGACGTAGACACAATAGAACTGCAGTTTTTCACAACCTGTCACTGTTTGAGAGCAAACCAAACTTTATAGGACCAAAACTTTTTCCAAAGGAGGATTTTGACTGGTCCCATACCTAACATTGGGTCATCAGGACGACACCGGAGGTAAAAGGTAAAAGGTTTACGCTGATGATTCTATTTTTATTGTGTCATCTAACTCTCCAGAAGAATATGAAATTTTTTCATTTGTAGAATTAGAGAATATTGGTAATTATTTTTACAATCACAACTAATTATTGAATTCACAAAAAAATTTATAAATTTTAAAACGCACAGAACAAAGTTACAAAAGAACCAACAATAACCTATAACTCAAATAACATTCAAAAGGAAAATATAATCAACTTTCTAGGTTTAACAAATGATGAAAATAATTTAAAATAGGACGAACATATAGAGACAATTTTGATCCAAGTTAACTCTGGAATCTTCGCATTATCAAAAATGTCTTTTTATTGTAATTTAGAAACTTTAAAAAGTATATATTTCGCCCATGCACACTCCCATATTTTGATCGGTATAGCATTATATGGGTCAACAAAAAGATTAAATATGGATAGCATTCTGCAGCAGCAAAAAAAGGCCATCAAAATCATGCTTAAGCTTAAAAGAACATTTTTAAAACTTGGAAATTTTTACTGTTTACGGGCAATATATATATGAAACAATTCTTATTGCCAAAAAGCAAGATTCAGAGGAAAAAGTTAGTCCATTACACTCATCTTAGGAAGAGAAGGGAGATTGTTCATCCTCACAAATTAAAATTTTTTGAAAAAAACCCTCATATGCTGGTAACTTTTTTCTAAAATATGTCCCTGATTTTATAAAAGAAGAAAAAAAATCTATCAAAATTCAAGAAAATGCTTAAAGAGTATATAACAAATCTGTCAGTATATTCTTTTGATGAGTTTTCCACCTCCCAGAAATAGATATAAAACCCTAAAATTTTCTGTATATAAAGGAGAAATTTCTTTGATTTAAATTACAATTTTTGTTAAATACATTTTTATTGTACTTATTTGTTGACACTATTCACTGTACCACCAATGTACATGATATATGAATAAAGATGTTTGACTATGACTATGACTAAACAAACAAACAAAATATCCTCTTTCTCCCCGCACACCTAGCATGCGCAGTGACCAATGCCAATTTTTCATGTCACTAATTTTTGTCGTTCGTCCTGTGCTAGCGCTATGCGCTGTACAACCGCTTCATTATCGGATGGTGGCCGGCAGTGGTGATGTAAAAACATCTTTTGATATATTTTTAAAATTATCGTATGTTTAAGGCTTTCTCCTGCTAATAGATTTTCTGTATGGTTATTGTTTTGGAGTTGAGTTATTTGAATATTGGGTTTTAAGTGTGAATCTTAACAAAATGAGAAATCGAAAAATGTCGTCTTCAAACAGGAATCTGAAGAGCATAGCAAATATCACCTGAAGTGAATGTTTACCTGATATTAAAAAGTAAAAAATATCAGTTTTCAGGGTTACCATATGTCTTCTTTTCGCCGGACATGTCCTCTGATCAAATTATACTCATTTGGTTAGTTTAACAACATATTCAGATATTAAATAGGGTGAGGTGGGGTAATTCTGGGACAAAAATCAAAACAATCGATTTTTCTTTTACTTCTAGGTGTGTTAGGCTCAAACAAAAAATCATTTTATATATGTACTAGGTATGGCTATGAGGTCCTGTTTAGTTTATGATGTTATCTCTTGTACTTCTTTCTTAAAAAATTAAAAACGCTGTCCCATATTTACCCCGGGGTTTGGGGCAATTATGGGACGGGTATGGGGCAATACAAGGACAGTCATATATCTCTATAGTTATGAAAGATAGGCAAAAGAGAGGGAAATAGTTGGACAGAGCATACTCTAATTGTGTAGAAGGCACTGGGAAATTCTGGGACAGTACAATTTTTGTAAAGAAAAAAAATTTTGAAAAAATGCTGTCTGACCGACCGAAAAAAACACAATTTTCAAGTAAAGTAAAAATTATGAAAAATTTGAGGTATTGAAAGAAATACCCCCTACACAGATTCTTTAAAGTAAAATCTTCAAAAAAAAGTCACTCTCTAAAAAATTAAGCTAAAGGCAGATTTTTTGTGTATTTTTTCTAAAACACTGTCATTTTCCGGGCTTGGTCCGAACATAGGTTTATTTATAAATGAGTTGAAATACTGTAGGCCTATTCATGATAATTAATACCTTTATTTACACACTCAAACAAGGAAAAACAGGGATTACTTATTTCATTGATATCTAATGGGGCAGAATCTTCTTCAGACAATGAACTAAAATTTAAATTGTCACTACTTCCCCAGCTCTCCCAATCTTGACTCTCTTCACTGTCTGATGATTCTATAAAGCTTTTATTTTGTCTTTTTACTTGAGGTTTTGACTCTAACAGGTTTCTTTTGTTTTACATTCTTTGAGACTTTGGACACATTCTTCTTTACATTTTCTTTCGGTTCCTTTTTAATCTTTATTACAGGCTTCTTCCCTTCTTTGGGCTTCTTTATTTCTTATAAGAAACATTCTGTAGTTATAACTTGGGCTTTAGGGGTTACTTGTTTCCTTGATTTAGTTACATTGCTAGATTTTCCAACTTTCCCCAACAATTTTTCTTCAAAACTACGATTTGGGGTCACCCCGACAATAAAAAGGGTACATGATGCTGTGGCCTGATTAGAAACAGGAGATTGTATAGGTGGCATCTTATTAGATGTGGATTTTGGTTCAGATTGTATGTTATTGGAAGTTGATGGTTGAATGAGCTAGTCAATAATAAAAAAATAATAAAATTGAGAAAAAGAATATGTCCCAAAATTGCCCCAGGCGTGTCTCACAATTGCCCCAAAAAGTGTCCCATAATTACCCCTCTAGCCTTTTATTGAATATTACATACCCTATTAATGGTAGGACTCAAGTTTAAACACCATTTTGCTGCCAAAGAAATTGTCTATCTAATAGTATAAAAATTATACATGTTCAAAAATTACACAACTATGGACAGAGAAAGTTTTCACAACAAAAACAAAAGTTTTCGGCAGCAAAAATGTAGAGTTTAACAATACAAATTTATTTTCACTGATACTGATACAATATTGTTTTAATCATTGTGGTATCTAACTTATCAAATAATAAGCTACATTTTAATGATAAAATATGTTAAAATAAATAATAAAATATGATAAAAAAATAACTGTCCCTTTTTTGCCCCACTTTTTTGCTGTCCCAGAATTACCCCACCTCACCCTAAATAATAATTGATTTTTTTAAAAAAAGTTGGTCTCACACACTAAAATGTAATATTTTTACCTAGGTTTTGGACAGTAAAATGTGTGTTGTTTACGTGATTCGTAAAAATAAAATGATTGATTTTTTTCATAACAACTTTTTGTGTATCATATATGAAACATACTCCTTGGGATCGTATCGTCATTCAGACCCAATATTCAGTAGATCAGTATAATATATGATATTTTATTATAGGCAATTATCGAATAAAATAACAGATGGCTCTGAGTCTGTGACCAACAGAAAAGTATTGTGAAGGGTTTCAAATTACTGCACCTCCCACCCCTCCCTCCGTTCTGATTACATCATTCTCGAGTCTTGATCCTTCCACAACAATAAAGCCACGACATCGGCTTTAGATAACATGTCCTTATCAGGTTGAGTTTTCAGTAACTTGTTGACAAATATTGGGCAAGTTCTTCAATTAATTCTAATTTATTTTATAGTTAGACTGGGACGGTGGCGACGTCCTGTAATCCAGCTACTTGGAGGTCACGAATTGTGGATAGTTATAAGCGATGGCTTGTGGATGCGATATTCTCTGGTGAGGATTAACGTCCGCACTAGTGAATACTACTAGTTCATCCATAAAGATCATCCTCATAATTAGACCAATTCATATATGTGAGGTCAAATTGTGGTTTGGATCCCACGTTAAACTGTAGGTCCCTTGATACAATTGGCTATTGGGCTATTAATTAACAGTCCTGTCTAAGGAGAACGTCGGCCTTAGTCAGTAACAAGACTACAAGATCGTGCCACAATCATCCTACACTCATCTCTCATTCATATTCAGGTTAAAATACCCACTATGTGAGGTCCCTGTCTCAAGATAGTGATATAGTTGCCTGGCATGATGTAGATCGCGGATTAATGAAAAGAGGTGCATTTACTAAATTTGATTTTTTTGTCATAGGCAAACTGTGTAAATGTCTATAATTGATAAAACTAAAATCATTTAACAATTTTGTAAACATCCTTCCTTTATCCAAATTGAATCTTTTCTGTATTTGATTAGCAGGAGCCTTGAATTTAGACTATTTTTGCCGGGAGTACCGGGAAAGATGCTTGAATTTTTCTGAGGCCATTTGCTGGCAACCCTAATGGTGTACCAGAAGTAACCTATTTACACCGGGAGTCACTTAATTAAATACAAACACTTTTTATAATATTTTTGGATTCTACTCATAATTTAAGACAACTAACTTGTAGGCCTACTACTAATCCTAAATGTTTAGGAAATAATGGCAGTTGAACATCTTTGTAGAAATAATGGAATTTAAAATTTGCCCTATGTTATTCTTCTGGGAATAAACTCAACTGCCACCGAAATTATCTCCTAAACCGTTAGGACTAGGGGTACAAGTTAAATAGTGAAGTTGTCTTAAAATTATGTGTAGAATCCAAAAATGCTATAAAAAGGTTTGGTTTCGTGTTTTAAATTAGTGACTTGATAGGTTACTTCTGGTACATTCTGTACATTGAAATTAGTGTCAATCGATAGAGTGTAACCGGTTTACTTATAATGGCACAATATGTTTTAGCAAAAAATTCTGTAAACATTACGATGGGTGTGTACTAGGACACCCGTAATTGTCTGGCCGGGAACTTTTCTTGTTGGTAATCATTCTGCATGGTAACACTTGAACAATTTTTAAACATTTAGGTTAGGTTAGTTTAGATGGTCAGTTATATAGAGAAGAGTTACCTGCAAGACGGATTGCAAAATCATCTGGCACAAAACTGTACTGGCGAGAAAAATTACCCACCAGATGGGATCCCTTTTATATTTTATTCTAAATACTTGTTTGTTAGAGCATTTGCTTTTTGATGGTTTGATACTGGACCCAGCTGCCTTTGGTCATTGGGCTATTAATTAACGATCCTGACAAATGAAACAGCTAATATTTGTCACTAACAAAGCTACACCTCATCTGATACATCACACTCACCCCTTCATAGTGATGTGCGATACGGCCGTGTATCGCGATACGGCGATACGATACGTATCGGAGCCATATATCGTATCGGCCGTAACGTATCGGGGCTGTGTATCGCGATACGCGTATCGTATCGGCCAAAATATCGAAAAACGATACGTATCGTATCGTTTTGTACAAAACACGTTAAAATTCGATTTAACCATTGATTTTATATTATAATTTGCTAATAATATGATTTAATAGATAGTCATATGTTTAAGGCAAATAATGTTGTTGTTTATCAGCAATCTACAACATTAAGACAAAAGCTAGAAGTGACATAATGGGGCTTTCCATTGAAAATGTTATCGAATGTGCAGCAGTAGAGATAAACCTAGTGAAAACTTCGATGGTGGTGGTGGCACTATACCGCCCACCCTCTGGAGCATTCAACACATTTTCTGATCAGATGGAAAAAATTCTATCTATCCTCTCTAAAGAACCAAAACAAAAACATGTTGTAATCTGTGGCGATTTGAATGTTGATGCACTTTCCAATTCTGTACAAAAAATTGAGCTATTTAGTTTGTTGGGTTCTTTTGGGTTGTACTCACATGTTCAGGAACCAACGAGGGTAACAGAGAGTTCGGAAACGTGCATAGATTACATAATAACCAACCGGGAAGACAGTGAAACGAGGGTGGTTGATTTCGGGTTATCCGATCACAATGCTCAACTTTTGAAACTGAATATTAATAAGGAGGTAAAAAATAACAGTAACAAATCAAGTCATTTTGAACGAGTTTTTTCTGAGAGAAACAAAATTAGTTTTAGGAAAGCCTTGTCTGATGTTGATTGGAATCAAGTAATTGATATCAAAGATGAAATAGATGTAACTTTTGATAATTTTTTGCGAATTTTGTTGATGAATTTTGAAGAACATTTCCCAAAAAAACTTGTAAAAACTACTACTTGTAAAAAACCTTGGCTTACTGAAGGGCTAAAAACATCTTTGAAAAAGAAACAAGAAATGAGTAGAGTAGCTAAAAGTTCAACAGATCCTTTGTTCATTAGATATTATAAAAGTTATGTCAAGTTATTGCGGAAATTAATTCTAGTCTCAAAAAAAAGGTGTAATGATGAATATGTCTTGAAGTCTCAAAATAAGCCAAAAGCTGTGTGGAATATTGTAAAAAATGAAACTGGTAGGAAAAAGAAAAATAGGGATACAGAGTTTTTGCTTATCAATAATGAAAAGATTAGTGATAAAAAATCAATGGCAGAACACTTTAATACATTTTTCACTGAGGAGCCTGCATCTCTAGCTCCGGTACCCTGTAGAGCGGATTCCGCGAGGAGACTGAGTTCCTTCTCAACACAGGTGGTATCTTCCATGTTTCTAAACCCAACCAGCGAAGCGGAGGTGTTTAATGTCATCTGTTCATTAAAATGCAAGAACTCGTGTGGATGGGACGGTATCTCTCCAAATATTCTAAAGTTTTGTGTCCATCAGTTGGCTCATCCTATTGCTAGTCTAATAAATCAGTCCCTAGAACAAGGAAAGTTTCCATCAAAACTTAAATACGCCAGTATTTATCCCCTTCACAAAAAAAATGACATCCACCTGCTAAATAACTATCGGCCTGTTGCTTTGGTGCCAACATTATCAAAGATCTTTGAAAAAATTGTCCTTAGCCGCCTTTCCAATCACATGTCAGAGTTCCATATCATAAATAATCATCAATTTGGTTTCCAAAAAGGGAAGTCTGCTCTTTTAGCACTCTACGACTTCACGAACAAAATATTGCAATCCTTGGATGAATCACAGAAAACGCTGGGAGTCTTCTGCGACTTATCCAAGGCGTTCGATTGCGTAGACCATTCGATCCTCTTGGATAAACTTTCCCATTACGGCGTTAGAGGCATTGCTTTGCAGTGGTTCCATTCCTTCCTGACTGACCGTTTCCAAAGAGTCAGTTTGAATGGTTCTTCAGGTAAATCCTCATCGTCCTATAAGCTTTCTCAGCGAGGTGTTCCCCAAGGATGTATTCTCTCTCCTGTTTTATTCTTAATGTATATTAATGATCTTCATTATGAAGGAGAGGATTGTCACATAAATTTATTCGCTGATGATGTAGCGCTCTTAATCAAGGCTCCGAATGATACCAGCTTAGACAACACCATCAACTCAGTTATCAAAAAGTTGATCAGTTGGTTTGAATGCAATGGTCTTCTTCTCAACCAAGAAAAAACGCAATGCATCAACTTTAGTCTTTTTGATTCAGCTCAAACGAGTCAAAGTGGCCTTGCATCCCAGCTGATGAGCCTCTCTTTATCCACTAAATTCCTTGGCGTCACTTTTGATACCTCCATTAAATGGCACTGTCACATGCAAAACATCGTAAAACGTATCAGTTCTGCTTTGTTTGCCATCCGCATTCTTAAATCAACTTGTAGCAAGGAAGTTCTCATTGACGTCTATCGTGGATATTGCGAGAGTATTTTGCGGTATGGAATTGCTGTTTGGGGTAGTTCATCAGATCTTGAAAAATTACTCAAGCTTCAGAAAAAGATTTTGAGGCTAATTTTTGGTCTCTGCCCTCGCCATCCCTGTAAGGAAGTGTTTAAAGAGGCCGGCATTCTTACAGTGCATTCACTGTATATTCAACAGGTCCTCATTCTGACCTTTGTTAACAAAGATCAATTAATTCCTTTGGGGCATTTTCATGACCACCGAACGAGGAATGGCAACATCCTCTGTTATCCAAGACACAGGACTGCGGCCTTCGAGAGGAGCCCGTTCTACAGGGGAATCACGTTTTTTAATAAATTGCCTCTGGTGATGAGATCTGAAAGCTCTCTTTCCCTGTTTAAGAGAAAATTGAAAAGTTTCCTTGCATGTAATGCTTTTTACTCCGTAGCTGAGTTTTTGAGTTTGTAATTTGTAGTCAGGGCAAGTTTGTAATGAGGTAGACCTACCAAGAATATTTTTCTGTTACCTTTGTAGTCTTTTTTATGTTATGTTTTAGTTTTAGTGATACATGGACACTGCATCATATTTGTTACAACATATTGTATACAAATCTTATATGCAAATAAATGATTTGATTTGATTTGATTTGATTTGATTAAATAATATTTTGCTGTATAAAATAAAATGTCATAATAGTCCTCAGAGATTCTCTGTGATGCGAAACTCCGATTCTATTGTCAATACGAATACACACAGTACCGATATTTCCAATTTTGTGTTTATGTCTCCAAATGTGGTAGTTCTATCATAAAAATTACCAACTTATAGTATTACGTGCAATATAACCACCAATTTTTATAGATACGTATCAGTCATGTAACGTGGCCGTCTCGTATATGTTAACCGATATCAACCTGTTTCTTCTACTTTTCTGAATGAACTAGTACAATTTAGAATAGAACTTGGCCTATTCTACAGGCTTTTAATGGAGAAATAAATTATGAAATTTGATTTAGTGATTTGTATCAGCATTCAGCACAATAATAAAATAATTGGTTACCACATATAATAAACTAAACTTGGCATAGGCCTGGTTAAAATATTATAGTACAAGGCGACTTAGGTAATGCTCAGTAAAATTATTACTGAGCTTAAACTCAATGCTCACTCACCGGTAATCTTTTGACGGGTGGGGTATTTCCGGGAATTTCTCCCAAAATCGGGTAATGCTAACCCTAATCAAGGAAAATTACCCCACACATTTCCCTGCAAAATTCCCTATGGTGATGGGAGAGGTAGATACCCCACCCCACTAATTCAAGGGGTTACCTCAAAAACTGAAATCCCCAAACCATAAGATCAATTCCTTACAATCGATTTTTGGTACGATAGCTAAAACCCATATACTCAACCCAAAAATAAAAAAATTTAAATAAAAAGTTTAAGAGTACCGTATAAAAAATTAGATAAGTTAACTAGTTTTATTACTAGATAAGTTTACTAGTGTTATTACTAACAGGTGTAAAGGTAAAAAAGAAATTTAACTATAAAAAAAAGTTTATTACATCAATGCAAAATAATAACATACAGGAAAGAACATATAGAAAATACAGTTCTGAACTTGGTTTCAAAATTCATATCTCGAGCCGTTGTCAATTGAACTCAGGAATACAATTTCCTGCAGGTGTTCAGGTAATAAACGATTCCTTTTCAGTGTTACAATATTCCCAGCCTTTGAGAAAAGCCGCTCCGCTGGTACTGAAGTTGCAGGCACAAATAAATATTTCCTGGCTAGTGTATATATTCTTGGGTAGGCAGTCTTTAACGTTTCCATGTGGCTCAATGGATTGGTTTTGAGGGATACAACAGGCTGATTTAAATATTGTTTTAACTCCGATGGCATACCTTCGTGATCATCACCAGTGTCTGTTCTTCGTGTAGCTTCCAATTTATGGAAACTCCATAGGTCTTCTTCTTCATTCGTTTTTTCAGTGTTATCTTCCTCCGAGCACGAGCTTTCCCCTGATCTAGCCAAATTTCTCATCATCTTCCCCACTTTGGTAATGGCCCTTGAAGTCGCAACTGGATCTGTAAAATGCATTCTTTTGAATCTTGGGTCCAATAAGGTAGAGATTGCCAAAATTTCATTCTCTTCATGGTGCTTAAACCGTCTATCCAGCTCTGTAAGTACCTTACTTTTTAATCTGGTGGCCATGATTGAAACAGTGGCAATTGACAGGGTTTTCATTGTTACCATTCGAATCAGAGGAATGATTCTGCTCGACGTCACATATTGGTCACCACTGATATCTTTGGTTGCCTGTTCTAGAGGACGTAGAATCTTCAAGACTTCTTTTAATGATGCCATGTTCTGCGCGGTTAGCATCTGAGGTGCCGAAGGGAATTTAATCAAAATGGCATTGATGATATCACTTAAAATTATAAATCTTTCGATCATGTAAAATGTGGAGTTCCACCTGGTTGGACATTCTTGTTTGAGTTTTAATATTTTGCCATGAGGAGTTCCTTGGTCGGATTGTGCCTTTCTTAGCATATCAGCTGCATTGACACTCTGGCGGAAGAAAGTAACAATCGATTTAACAGAACCAATCAATTCTGGCAACCCATCTGTCAACAGTATGGCTTTACTGGGCACTAATGCCAATAAATGGGCAAAGCAGCCCATCTGTTTTCCTTTGCCAAAGGACGTATCAATTGATTTGACAATATTCCCTGCATTGTCTCCAATTATACTGACAATACGGTTGGGTTCAATGTTCCACTCGGCACAAACTTCCAACAATGTTCTCCCGAGGTATTCATGGGTATGGGATTCACTCAGCGGTTTAATGGCCAAAGTGCAACTTCTTAAGACATTGTCTGTAAGATAATGTGCTGTCACACTTAAGTAACTCTGGGAGTTACAATCTGTCCAGACATCAGTTGTGAGCGAAATGGATTCAATTTCGCTAAATTTAAGTTTTAGTTGCAGCGACACTTCACAGTACTTCCTGCTCAGAAGACTCGTTATTTTCTTCCTTGAAGGGACCGAGTAGAGAGGAACTGTGATCTTCATCAAGTTGATGAATCCTTTGTCTTCTACGAAGGTCAAAGGCTGGAGATCATGCGTTATCATGTGAAGTAGGGCTTCATTCAACTGCACTTCTCGTGAACCACCACCTGTAACATAATATTCCTAATAGATAATACATTAAATAATATATATAAATGCAGTACATAACAATATAATTCATATTAATCCAACATAAGTTGTCTTTGTCACAATCAGAAGATCAGAGAACTGGTGGAGATTGAGTACTCAGTAAGTACAATTCAAAATAAATTTAAGGTAACCGAGAACTGAAAAAATATAATTAAGAATGAAAATAATTTAAATTAAGGCAAATATTTTAAATACAGCAGACTAGTTGCATATCCTTGATAAGTAATGATAAAAGATGATTAGGAGTAATTATGATGAAAATATCTTTTATGGCTCAAAAAGCTAAATGAATTTAACACTTTCAAATAGATAAAACGAGTTAACGAGCATGAGAAAAGAGCGTGTGGTAATGTGCCATGAGAAATGTTATAATTTTTTTTTTTAAATATAGGCCTAAATAAGTTTTTAGTATGGTAACTAAGTTATAAGGTAGACTTTGTATGTTTTTGTTGTATAAGTTTTAAATGCTGTACAAAAGTTGTGATAAACTACATTACCTGAATAGCTTTCAATGTTTCTGATGAAATCTGTCATATGAGGTTGAATCAACTTGTGGCTTCTTGGGCTTTCAGGTTTACTCAGCGTCACTTTGCAACTTTGACTCTTAAACCCAACTGGGTCTGGGTCATCATCCATCTCTTCTTCGATATCTGTTGACATAATTTCAACTTCGGTTGCAACAACCATGCCCATGCCCTGAGACTGACTTGAATTCTCAGCTACAAAAGTTGGGGCTGGATGTGAAGAACAATGAGCCGCCTGGAAAAAAATTTAAGATTACAATAAGTCAGGAGGATGTGTAGCATGTTAAACCAACTCACATTAACTTACTCCATTTTAGGTTCATGGACTAACATATAGTCTGATGCAGATTTCATCAATGGTAATAGAAAGCCTAACCAAAATTGGTAATTACAACCTCATTACCCATGTGCTTCATCCAATATATATGCTGGCGACGGGCATAAAGGCTTACTGTACTAAAACTTATTACAGTTGGGACTAGATAACTTCTAGGCTTATGATGCTTAAATAGTAATGATAGGTTATACTAGACCACAATCTACACTAATTAATTACGGTAAGGGTTCTTAAGCTGTTGGAACTCCTACAATCATCAGAAAATTTTCTAAATTTATGTGTCATTGAATATTGTTTGGTCTGTAGTAGTTTCCGCCAAAAATTGGAAAGTTTTGCCTAAGCAATGCATGAATGCAATAAAAGGAGCTGCAACATCTCTCATGCTCTTTTGTGTTCATGCATACACTGCTTAAATGCCCCTGCAAAATTATGCTGTAGGCCGGCGAAACTTAAGTTATCCTACTCCATCGTTTTTATCAATAGTTTTAAACTTTGATTTTGCGATTATTGCTAGTATCAATAGTAAAACTTAAAGTTCAACATTACTACTACAATTAAATACCTGATTTTGTTTTGTTCTAGGATAAATAAAAATATCTTTTAAAAGTGAAATAAAAAGCAAGTACCGTAACTGAAGTAAGTAGGCCTATAACCAAAACAAGTAAAAATATAAATGTATGTACTTGAAATACTTGATGTCTTCATCTTTGACTGGTATTTAGTGTAGCCTAAATATTAATTGATATTTTAGGCCTAACATTAATAAAGAACAACACAAAATAAACTAAATTTATATTATAGTTGTCTAATCATTGGCAGAGGCTCTTATTGGGAGAAGATGAAGGCCCTTTCAGCCCTAATATGACATCACATAAATGCTACTAAAATATAACTTTTTTTCCAATGTAGTGAGAGAATTAGTGTATTGAGTGTTTCCATAAACCACTGATTTTGTTGGTATGTACAACGCTGCCCACAAAGTGACAGAATCGTTAACGGTTAGATGGTTAAGTAATATTATTATAGGCTAATACATTCCTTACATCAATATTGTTGTTGATTCAATTATTTACATCAATTTCAATACCGGTAGCAAAATAAAAAATTTCACCATTAATAATAACGATGGAGTAAGATAACGAAGGTTTGTCCTGTAAGTTTAGGCCTATCGACATATATCTGCAAGACGCTTGTGTGCACCGAGCATAGCTTAGCCTAAGCCTACCTGTTGAATATCCTCAAAGTTGACATCTGGTTGGATTTTAGATGTAGGTTTAGCCTTAGATTTAGTGGGGCTTCCACCTTTTCCTTTGCCATTACTTTTTTTCTTTAGGCCTACATCTTCTTTAGCAAATGCTTCTTGAATCACTTTGTGAGTCCAATGCTTCCTTTTCAAATGAGTTAGCAAGTTGGTGGTGTTTCCACTAGTTTTAACAATGCTACCACAGAAAGTACACTTTGATGAATTTTTGTCAATTTTATTAAAAAAAGACGCAGCCTTGAATTTTCCCATTTCGAGCAAAAAAAAAAAACGGTCTGGCCTAATAAGGAATGTTCTTTAAGACAGTGCAAATGCAAAACTGTTAGGCCTATATTGATATTCAGGCCTAAAACCGACACACCAATAAAGTTCTAATTTATACACAACTTAAGCAAATATAAATTAAAACTATCAATGTACAATGCACATCAAAATCAATAATATAACAAAGTCAAAAAGTACACTATTATCATATCCATTCCTGAGCTTTATTGTCACTTGATATATAAAAACACTCTAATTTTAACACTGACTGACTAAATAAATAAAGAACTTACTAATCAAATAAACAAACTGAAACTCCGAACAACCGTTGTAAACAACAGTAACAATAGTCGTAACTAATTTTCCAACTTTGATGACCTATCTCACCGGACTGTATTCCTCGTGTTCTCAGTCTAATACAGTAGACTCCCTCTTAACCGGCCACCTCGGGACCAGGACGCAGCCGGATAATGAATTGGCTGGTTAAACCGATTATATGGGTTTTAAGGGGTAATTGAATGAAATATTACAATGATCAGTCAAGAGAATAAATTATATTGCTAACAAAAAAACAAACGTTCTTTATTTATTACACATTGCTCTTCTAAAAGTTAAAAACACAAACCTTTGATGTACCAGTAGTCTATCCGGGGTACCCCATTACACTGAATAGAAAAGTTCAATAAATAGTCTTCTCTGATATTTTTCACATCACACAAGTTATAAAATCTTGATTTAAACATTTGTCTGGTTGACTGATCATAAATTGCAAAAACAGGAATGAAAATATTTTAAAGGGAATAAACAGGTAAAAAATTAGAAGTAGTGGACTGTATTGATTTTTGTAAGAATAGGAAAGTCATATGGTAAATATAAACAAAATGAAATTATTGAATAACATGTGTTGGGCATTATAAAGGGTAAAATATGAAACTTAGGTGAATAGGTAGTGATACATATTATAATAGAGAAAAATATTAATGGTGGGAAATAAATATCGAACATATCGCCCCCCTTGAACCAACTTGGTTCAAAGGAAGAAAAAGAAGCATAAAAAGGGGTAATATTGAAAATGGATGAAATGTTAAAAGGGGAAGAAACGTAGAATAGGGTATGAAGGGATGTAGCCAGTTAAGAAGAGTCAAGGGGAAGGCGGGAAACTTTGATTGCGGGGCGGGTTAAATTGCCACTGTTTGTCTTGAGGTGGACGACTCGGACAACACCATCCTTCCCAGGAGACACAGCTGTCACTCGACCCATCTTCCATCTGAGTGGCGGACAGTTCTCTTCATGTATAACAACTAGGTCTCCAACTTTAAGGTTAGTTTGAAGCTTGGTCCATTTGGAGCGTTCTTGTAGGGCTTGCAAATATTCTTTTTGCCATCTTTTCCAAAAGTGTTGAGAAAGGGCTTGGACCATTCTCCATCGTTGTAGGTTGGTTGAATCCAAAGCATAAGGCTCTATCAGAGAAGTTAGCGGACCACCTGTTAGGAAATGCCCCGGTGTTATGGGCTGAAGATCGTGAGGATCAGCTGAGAGAGGCGTGATGGGTCTTGAATTCAAGACGGCTTCAACTTTTGAGGTCAACGTAATGAACTCCTCAAAGGTCAGTATTTGCTCACCTATAACTCTGGTGAGGTGGTGTTTAGCACTCCTAACTGCTCGCTCCCAAAGTCCTCCTTGATGTGGAGCATGCGGAGGGATGAAGTGGAACGTAACTTGGTGGCTTTCAGCAAATTTTTGGGTTTTCTGATTTCGCATAAGATTTTCAAAGCACTTCTTAAGTTTTGTGGATGCGCCGACAAAGTTCGTCCCGCAGTCAGAATACAAATCTGAAACTACACCTCTTCGAGATATGAATCTGGTAAGTGCTGCTATAAATGAGTCAGAAGTCAGATCTGTTACCACTTCTAAATGTATAGCTTTGGTGGCAAGACAAATAAATAGACACAGATATACTTTGAGAGGTTGTACATGGCGGAGTCTAGAAATTTTCACAGTAAAGGGTCCAGCGTAGTCCACAGCAGAAGTGTTAAAGCAACGAGTAGGAATCAGCCGGTCAGAGGGCAGGTCACCCATTAACGGTGGTGTCACTTTAGGCTTTGCACGATAGCATCTCATGCATTTGAACACTCTTGACCTAATGACACTTCGGGCGTTGAGAATCCAATATTTTTCTTGAAGTGCAGCTTGTAGCTGTTGAGGACCTGCATGCAGATTCAGTTTGTGGTAATGATCAATCAGCAAGTGCACAACAAGGTGATTCTTAGGGAGAATTATTTGATGCTTAGCATCGTACAAAAGATTGGAGTGTTTAAGTCGACCTCCTACACGAATTATTCCTGATTCGTCCAAAAATGGAGATAGACGTTGGATGCGTTTGGAGCAAGTTTTCTTCTTTTTCAAAAGTTCAATTTCATGAGGAAAACATTCTGTTTGTACTATCTTGCATATTTGCTTACCAGCTTCTTCAAGCTCTTGGCGTGTAAAAGAGTGATTGATTTTACATTTACTACGCAAGCAATGAATGAAGCGCAGTACATAACCCATGATGTGCAGTAGTGTCGTCCATGAAGAAACTTTATTGATGAAATCAAATGTGTGAGTCTTCTCCTCAGTTAACAGATTAATGGACGCAGGCTTAATTTCTGGATGATCTTCTTCTGGGATGGATATGCAAGAGAGAGGCCACGAATTAGAAGCAGCTTTCAACCAATGTGGACCAAACCACCAGAGGTCGTTGCTGATGAGGTTAGAAGCAGTAAGCCCTTTAGATGCAAAATCAGCTGGGTTATCATGCGTTGACACGTGTCGCCAAATACATGAAGGGGTTAATTCTTGGATTAGGGATACGCGGTTAGCAACATAGAGTTTAAGTCTGTAAGCAGGAGTACGAATCCATGACAGAGCGATTGTTGAATCACTCCAAGCAGTGATAGAGTTGATATGATACTGACCAGATAACTGCTCAACACAATAATGAAGCAAATTTGCTAGAATGTGAGCACCACAGAGTTCCAATCGGGGTATGGTAATGCGTTTTAGTGGTGCCACACGAGATTTCGCAATCAATAAGTTTATATCGATTTTGCCATGAGCATCCTCAGTGCGGACATAGACACAAGCAGCGTAACCAAGTTCACTGGCATCAGCAAAACCATGCAATTGAATATCAACAGCACTGTCTAAGCATATATATCTGTTAATTCTCAAGTTTTCAACTAGTGGAAGTTCATCAATGAAAGTTGACCATCTATTAACAAGTTCGGTTGGCAGAGGATCATCCCAATCCAGCCCTAACAACCATAAATGTTGCATAAAAGCTTTGGACCAGAAAGTGAGAGGAGCTAGCATTCCTGTGATATCATAAATCCGAGCAATGGTGGATAGAACTGATCTCTTAGTAAATTTAGTTGAAGGCTTCTCAATTGAGTATGTAAATGTGTCTGATTCAGGATTCCATTTCAGTCCTAAAATCCCAACCAAATATTGATCAAGTGAGACTGGAGTAACACAATGCTCTTCTGGTATGTCATCCAACACTCTTTTATCGTTAGAGGTCCACTTACGCAACTCAAAACCTCCTTTTCTCAGCAGCTCTATTACATCATCTCTCAATTTGATCGCTTCATTGATTGATTTTGCTCCTAAAAGTGCGTCATCAACATAGATTTGCTGTTGTAGAATTTTGGAAGTCTCAGGATGTGTTTGCTCTTCATTGTTAATTAATTCCTGAATAACTCGGTTTGCCAGAAAAGGAGAGGAAGTCATTCCAAATGTAACTGTAGTCAACTGATAAATCTGAAGTGGATCTGAAGGATTATTTCGCCAGTATATTAGTTGAAAGCGTTGATCGTCTTCGTGGATGGAAATCATTCTAAACATCTGCTTTATGTCACAAGTGAAAGCAATTTTATACTGTCGGAAACGAAGAATAATTTCTCTTATCTCATTATGGAGCTTTGGACCTTGATGGAGAATATTATTTAATGAAAGTCCCGAAGTAGTAGGAGCTGAAGCGTTGAAGACTACACGAATCTTACCATCTTTGTGAACACTATGATGTGGTAAGAAGCAATGAGGCTTGTTAAGTATGGAACTGTCCGTACAGAGTTTCATGTGACCAACTGCAAGATATTCATCCATAAAACCAATGTAGCTTTGTTTTAGCTCTGAATTAGATTCAAATTTGCGTTCCATGGATCGAAAAGTGGCTATTGCCATTTTTGAAGACTCGCCTAACTTGGATGGATCGTCTTTGAATGGCAGTCGACATACAAATCGACCTGTTTTATCTCTCGAGTGAGTATCAATGAAATGTTTTTCACATTCTTCTTCTTGCGGAGACAATTTCGTAATATGAGGTGGCTCTTCAATAAACCAGAAGCGTTGTAACGTTGAGTGAAAATCTAACTCGTTAGAACAGAGAAGGGTCGATAATCCGCTAAAGTGCGAAGAGTTATGCATGACTGGAGCAGCACCAAGAATAACATAACCGAATATGGTGTTGATAGCGTGAGGCATGTTATCACCAAGTGCAACTGTGGGACCAAGTAGCGTTAGAGCGAATAAATCTGCACCAATCAAAATGTCAATTGGTCCTGGGATATCAAAAGTTGGATCAGCTAAAGTGTATCCTTTAAGTTGAGAACGAACTTCAGAAGACAGTTGCATACGAGGCATGAAGTTTGCAATTTTGTCCAGTATTAGGACGGGATGTGAATTTGCCAAAATAGCACCACTGAGTGAAGATAAATTCACATAAGCAAGACCCTTAGGTTTAACTTGCGCTGAGGATATGCCTGTTATTTCAGGCACACCCGAAAAACAGCGGGAAACTTGAAGTAGATTAGCACAATGCTCTGAAATTATAGTAATCTGAGAGGCGCTGTCTAATACAGCACGAAGAACAATCTGATGACCATTTTCCTTTGAAACACTAATTAGAGCTGTCGCTAAGAGCACCATTTTTCCTTGAGTGTAGGTGGCAGCAACTAAGGAATCATCTGATCCTACTTTTTCATTGGGTTTAGTATTAGCCTGCAGGGATGAGCTAGTCAATTTAACAGACTGTGAAACATTAGCCTGAGTAGTATGGTCCGGTTTATTGAAATGAAGTAAGGTGTGATGTCGCTTCTTACATTCCTTGCAAGAATGAAGGGACTTACAAGAGCTTGTCTTGTGTGCACCAAAACAATTTACACACAAATCCTTTTCTTTAACGAAAGCATATCGATTCTGAGGAGTTAAGGCTTTGAAACCATCACATTGTAAAAGTTTGTGCGAAGATTTACAGTGAGCACAATTCTGAGACAGTTTATTGGTAGAAACTGTCATAAGGACTGATCTTTTAGGCTTGGCACCTGCATTTGTAGAGGAACTACTCGGTTGTTTGTTAGAAGTGCTTGGAAAAGCTAGGGATGGAGTAGGAATACTATTTAAGTTAGCAGCTTCCTGTTGGTTACAATAAGTTTCCAAAAATGTGATGAGTTCCTCAATAGTAGGGATCGCCTTGGAATCGTCCCTTTTACGTTCAAAAGCTGAGCGTAAATTAGGATCAAACTTCCTCAACAAGTGTGTAGTCAAAACCAGATTTTCATTAGCAGCTATGTCATGGTTGAGTGCTTTAAGAGCTTGATAGTTATCATTATAGGCTGAAATAAAACCTCGTAATTGCTTAACTGTAGGTTTATTAACCTGAGGAAGGTCCAAGATATTATTGACATGGAGGGTAACCAATAACCTAGTGTTGTGATATCGTTTCAGTAAGTTTTCCCAAGCGATTAAATAGTTGTTGGAGTTGAGAGGCAATGACTTAACAAGATTAAGTGGTTCATCAGAGAGACACGACAACAAGTATGAAAATTTCTCAACATTTGATAGAGATGTACTGTTATGGACAGTATTTTCAAATAGACCGTGAAACGCTATCCAATGTTCAGGCTGACCAGAAAAGGTAGGCAAATTGATCTTAGGTAGCCTTACACTTTGCTGAACTTGAGTTAGTTGAGTTGTTTGCATGGAGTTGATTGGACATAATTGATTAGGTTGAGCTGTAGGCAGCAAGGCATCACACGTGGATTGTATATTTATAAGCAAATCTGATATCTTATCTTGAAATTCACTAACTTTTGTATTATCAATATCTTCAATTGATTCAATATTAGAAAAAAGTTTATCTAGTTGGTTTTCAAAATCAAGGTTTTTCTGAACAGCTGTGCTAGACAAAAGTTTAAGTTTATTAAGTTGTTGGCCGTTTAGTTCAGAGATAACAGCAAGTTCATTTAAACTATCCACCTGTTTGTTTATGGCTTCCAGCCTAGACTCAATCAACTCGCACTGTTTTACAAAAGTTGGAAAACTCATTATGAATAGTTTAAAGGAAATTAAATCCACAACACAATAATTGCAAAAATAGCCTATATTAGTTAAAACTGTTAAATACTGGATAAAAACTCAAAGTTTCAATTGTAATAAATTCAAAAGTTTAAACAAACAAACAGTAGAGGTTCGGTTGTAGACTCATAGTCGCTGCGATGAGTAGCAGTGGCATGGCGAACAGTAAGGACATAACAGGGCATAGGGAAATGATAACATGGTTCAAGGATCGGACAAACTGGCTACAAAATGTACTGGAAATGGGCTATGCATTAACAAAATAAAAACATGTGAAAATTTATTAAAAAGGGAGAAAAATCAAGATGATGCATTGGGCCTATTATCCTTAGGGTAGTTTATCATATGGCTCGACAAGGACCAAAAATATATATGGGTTTTAAGGGGTAATTGAATGAAATATTACAATGATCAGTCAAGAGAATAAATTATATTGCTAACAAAAAAACAAACGTTCTTTATTTATTACACATTGCTCTTCTAAAAGTTAAAAACACAAACCTTTGATGTACCAGTAGTCTATCCGGGGTACCCCATTACACTGAATAGAAAAGTTCAATAAATAGTCTTCTCTGATATTTTTCACATCACACAAGTTATAAAATCTTGATTTAAACATTTGTCTGGTTGACTGATCATAAATTGCAAAAACAGGAATGAAAATATTTTAAAGGGAATAAACAGGTAAAAAATTAGAAGTAGTGGACTGTATTGATTTTTGTAAGAATAGGAAAGTCATATGGTAAATATAAACAAAATGAAATTATTGAATAACATGTGTTGGGCATTATAAAGGGTAAAATATGAAACTTAGGTGAATAGGTAGTGATACATATTATAATAGAGAAAAATATTAATGGTGGGAAATAAATATCGAACACCGATGTTCATTTAAGAACGCCATCCCACAATTTTATATGACCTAAATATAATTATTACTTGAAAAACAACCTTAAATACATTACTGTGTATGATTTATAGCTGATATCCACCACCCATGAAATCCACAACAAACCTACACTAATAATAATTCGTTTCTTTATTGTGGTCTACTGGATAGTAGGCCCAAACGCATTGATTTCCGGTGGCAGTCACTTCCGCCCAGGACATTATAGTTTAATTGGTTTGGGAACGTCAATATGAAATAAAGTTGAATTGAATGATACATTAGATAAGAAAACTTAGTTTCCGGCGAAACGCGGCCGGTTAAAGCGATGTTGAGATAAAAAATGGCCGGTTAAAAGATGTTATTTTGTGTCAGAGTAGGCCGGTTAAAGCGGAGACCGGTTAAAAGGTGGCCGGTTAAGAGGGAGTCTACTGTAGTCTAGTCTCTATTCTATTGAGGTTATAATGTCATTTTTCTATTCTTCTTGTTGTTTTATTTATATTTACCAACAATTTCCGGCATTAAATGCAGACAATGCAGCCATAAAGTTTATTTTTTCAAAACATTTGTGGGCTGCATAGCAAAAAATATCGAAAGAGCGAAAAAATATCGGCTCTATGTGCCGATACAAAATCAAATATCGTTTTTGGCGATACGATACGTATCCTTTCAAAATATCGTATCGAAATATCGTATCGCCCCTCCCCGTATCGCGATATTCCGATACGATACGATACGTATCGCACATCACTACCCCTTCAGTCATACTCACCTTAAAATACGCACCACAGAGTGCGTCGGTGTTTTTTAAATAAAGTCTCTAAAATATTTTTTCATACTTTTTTACAGCCTATTTCAGACAAAAAATGAATAGACCTATGAGGAATATTAGTTCCGTTTGTTTCTGGTGAAAGGAGGGGTACATGTAAAGGTAATCGTCAGCATTGAACAACTATCATTAGGAATCCATCTGCAATTCCCTCCATTATTCAAAATCAAATTGGCCACCAAAAGTTAAATTACCGTCTGGTTCCGCTGCCACTAATATGCGGTCTTGCTACCTCTTGTCATTTAAATTCCTTCGGGGCAAAAATAAAACCTGCGGTCATTTTGGATTTGTTTATATTAGAGAGAAACACTCATAAGAATGACTCTAGTAAATTAAATTTTGTTAACTGCACAGATGGCAGGTGCAGCCACTCTTCTCTTCATTATGGACATTAGTAAATCCTTTCGAAAGCAAACTGCACAAGTTCTAAACTGCCATTAGTGCCACTCGTTACTAATGTTCTCCATCAACAGGAGAGCACAATAACCAAAGAATATACAGAGGCTTATTTTTTGTCAAAAGAAATTAAATAACAGAATAACAATAACAAGATCATCAATAATGGCAGCAGAGCCAGTGGGAGTTAAGAATTGTGGTCCCAAGTTTAAAAAAGCAGTTGTTTTGATTTTGAACTTTGAAGAATAGAGCAACCTTTGTGATTTTCTAACACATTCCCAATGAGTCTAGCTCCACAGCTTGCATGTTCATTCCACCAATTCCTCTCACTAGCCTTTTTAGTGACGTGGGAAAAATTAAAAAGAATTCGCTTGAGTGCCGGACTTTTATGGTTACATGCAAGAAGCGCCGGGGCTTTTTTAGCAAAAATGTAAGCGTTTAGAAAAAAACTTCAAAAATTTATTGATTAACATTTTTTTGTAAATATTATTATAATTTTTTTGCTTCTAAATACCTGTCCTATTGATATACTAACACAAATAAATAAAAGAATATGTTTATATATATATATATATATATATATATATATATACATAGGGAGAACGCTAAGCACTCGCGATATATTTTATAGACGGGGACGACGGTAAGCACTCGTTTGAGCGAGTACTTTACGTGGGCTGGGTCAATTTTTTAAACTAATATAAGATTGATCTGGAGCACGTTAAGTCCTCACACTGTTGCCAACGTATTTAATGAAATTTCCTACTTAAACTGAAATAATGGATCATGATAATAACCCTCAATTTTGCCGTTCTCGGTCATCAATTAATGTTACGGTAGTTCCTTAGTTATAATGAGCTTGCCAAATATTTTGATTTCTTTACTGTCATTTTGTTTGAATGCAGTATTATTGATAGTAGACCTACCTGGGGGTCGAGCTTTTATGGTTGGTTACTTCAAACAGTAATATTCTTTATAGTAATTCAGTGACTGACAGTGCTCTAAAATGTCCAGTGAAAAAGGCTTATTTCCTTTTCAAGACAAACTCGTTTGCTCCGCTCACTTGCCTTCACTGGGATATCGTTTGCTTCGCTCACTCACCTTTCAATTTTTCCCATCCAATGAGTCTGTAAATTTGGTCTACTTGCACCAATTCCTTCTCACAGACTCACTGGGGTTAAGTTTGTAGTGGTATCGACATCAAGAACTGTCAATAATGAATTGAGCATCAACCTTATTTGATAATCCGGCGTGTTATCTATTCGCGCATGAGATAAGGAATGTAAGGGCGGATGTCCACGGACGACAATCGCAGCAGAGCAGCAGTCGCCACATACCACACCGTGGACACCAGTAAGGGCGATTTGTTTCGCATTCCTGGTCGATAGTACCCACATACCACATGCGATAGTCGTCCTTGGACACCCATCCTAAGGCAATAAACAAACACGGTGATTTCAGTCTGCAACTAATTGTCACAAATTATTACAAATCAATAACTGAGTGATATTCTAATTGTAATCTGGTATTTTTAATAATTAGACTGCTCTTCTGCACGCAAGTAAATAGATTAATGTGATATTTAAGGCAAGATAGTAACCCAGTTGTAAATGGCGGCACACTTTTCGAGGCACCGCAATTTCAGCCGCTAGTTAGGTTACGCGGTTGTTTAAGTGGTAAACATGTGTATGCCGTTACACGTAGGCTTACATGTTGGGTTTTAAATTAAGTATGAAGTTAATTAAGTACCAATGTTTACCACTTTTTACCTTTATTATTGATCACATATTTTTGTTAATTACGGCTGAAATGTGAGCCTAATAATAGATTTTGTGGTATTAGAGTAAATGTCTCTTCCAGGTAATAATTGTTTTGCTCTGAGATCACAACTTGGGACTGGAAAACTAAAAATGCCCCCTTCACTGCTCGAGGTGCTGTGCCCTCCCTCCGCCGCGCCGCGCCGCGCCGTCGCGTATACAGCGAGCGCGCCGGCTCCAATCCGTCTAGTAGAATCGCTGACGACGCGAGGCCACACACACAGACGCGTCTAGCACTCCACTTGATTTAATAGATTAATGTGATATTTAAGGGTGCGCTCTTCCCATCTGCCGCGCGCGGATGCAAGGGCTTAGAATCTCCGTGTTTGTTGCCCCAGTTGTAAACCGATTTAAAATATTTTGGTGTCATTCTTTTCGTAATATAATTTTGTACTCAGCCATCGTCTTAAAATTTCTATATTAATTTAAATTACTAAACAGGGTGCTTGCTAATAATGTTGAAATAAGCGTTTTTGTATCAAGTTTTAACGTATTAAAAACAATTTTTTAAGAAAAAATAAGACGATACACGAGTACAATATAATCTTAAGAACAAGAATCTGCTATAAGATTGGTAAAAAGTTTATAGATAACGATGCAAAAAGGGAGATGCGAAATTTCTGCAATTTCAAAAGCATCGTTATTAGACCATCGATCGATTTCGCACTGGGACCTAAAAAAGCATTTAAGTAACAAAATTTAAAATCACCCGTCATATATTTTCCAAAATGTGAGATTCCGCGTATAGCGGCAGTTAACAATCTCGCTCGACGATTTTGACGCCGAGTTAGAGCGCACCCTTAAATTCACATTTGTCATGGACTTTTATCCTAATGACCTTTATTTATTTATTTTTTTTTTTTGAAAAAAAAATATTGTTTTCAAATGTGTACTTTCAAAACAGCAGTTATTTAAAACTTTCAGAGCAAATAAAGCTGTAAAATACAACGTTTGAATTATCATTATTATTTCATAGACTTTGAGATATCTGGTGTAATAATCAAATAATACCTTTCTTAATAAATGCTACTTACGATCTTTTAAGTAATCCAAAGATTGCGTTTTTCAAGGAGCACTAGAAATTTAGGACAACTTTTAAAGAACGCCGGTGTTAAAAAATCAACCACCGATCGATTTCGCACTGAAACCAAAAAAAGCATTAAAGTAACAAAATTTAAATTCTCCCGTCATATATTTTCCAAAATATGAGTTTCCGCGTTTAGCGGTAGTTAATAGTCTCGCTCGACGATTTTGACGCCGAGGTAGAGCGCACCCTTAAGGCAAGATAGTAACCCAGTTGTGAATGGCGGCACAGTTTTCGGGGCACCACAATTTCAGTCGATAGTTAGGTTCCGCTTTAAACTTAAACTCTAAACTTTTAACATTTAGGCCCACTCTCCACTTCCATTTCTGTCGCGGCGTTTTGCTCGCGTCTGAAACGTGCATGAACTGGAACCATGGCGAGTAATGGGCGCCAAGAATATAGCCAAGACTAATTATTGACCAGAATTTTGATGCTAACGTGTAGAGAGATTTAATACCAGTGTTTAACCTGACCAGTTTCTGGTTTAGGTGCTATTGTTAAATCTTAATGAGAAGTTGGATTGGAGAGTATGAGTTACCTAACCTTACTACTAAGTTTTTGAGTTTTGTTGCCATTTACATTGACAAACGTGTAAGTTGGTTTTTATAGTACATTGTTTCATTAACTGCACTTACCAGTAATAACATTGATTGTTTTCAAACAATACGTTTTTTTGGTAAAAATGTTCATAAATTGGCCTACAGAGACTTGTTCTAAGTTAATTGAGTTTATTTTTTATGTTGTCGCCATTATTGTCTACCTCTCATCCTAAAAAGCCATATATCTAACTACTCATTGCAAAACGAACCTACGATTAAATAAATTATATTTCTTAAGTTATAAGAACTCAATATTCACAGCATGACCTAGACACTTGATTTGATAAAAAGATGGTGGTATTAATTTTGAACTACGCAAAGCCACACTAGATTACTCGGGCCTAACTGCAAAATAGCCAAATTTGGACATCGCTTTTTGATCTCTAGCTGGAAGCATCGTCCACACGTGTAGCGATTAGGAATCGCTACCAAAATGAATGACGTCTTGGCCATTTAGCAGTTAGTCCTGTATAATCTACTCGTAGTATGGCTTTGGACTACGGCGGCACTGACTCTCGCTGGTGTGACTGTCGCCTGGTGGAGAATGGCCTTTTAGACTTCGGACGTTTCAGACGCGATTCACTCGCGAGTGCCATAAAAGGCTAGTGGAGAATGGACAAATTTTTGCGCGTTTCAGACACGATGTCGTCGCGACTCAAAACAGCTAGTGGAGAGTGGGCCTTAGATTTATAAGCCTCTGTAGATTTTTTTTAGGAAAATACGTTTGTAGAGGTCGCTATTGGTTAATTATTCCCGTAATAATACAATATTTGTAGAATGAATAACGTGGTTTTTAGGTTTTGAAATAGTATATATTATGATTCAAACACAGTCGTTGTCGCATTTGAATATGTTTTTCAAGGTAAGGCATGTAAAGACATGTATTAGTTTTAATTCTACTTTCCTCTTAAACACTAATAAATCAAACACAGTGTTCGAGTAAAAATAACATAAAATGTGGTTTTTATAGGTAATTCATTTTCAAAAGTCAATTTATTCGATACATCATAACGATTTAGATATACTTGTATTATATTGGAACACAAAATTGAGTAATCTATACACATTTAATACGCGACATGGTTTTCGTCCAAGGAACTTCTTCCTGAATTTTCAACAGATTCTAATGATTTTAGTGTTATTGGATAGAGGTCAGATAGAAGTTGTTTAGGGGTTCTACGGCCCTTTTGTTTGGATAGATACTTACTACTTTACTTTATAAATTTCTAAATTTCCCCGTTTGATTAACATTGATGAGAATATTTAAAAGATTTTCAGCTACGATTTTTACGATTAAATACAGTGCACCAGAGGGACGAAATTGGTTATGATTTAAACCTTGTTAACGAAATTATTTAAAAGCATATACAGTAAAAAGTACCCAATCTTAATTGCTCGATATCTAGCAACATGTACACTAGTATGTTAATATTTTCAAGTGTTCAAATAATTCGGCTAACTTTGAATTTTCCGAATATTTTGCTAAGTATCGGGTATAGAGTATTCACAAATGACTTTTTTACTATCTTGACAATTTACACTTATAACAATGTTTTACAAATAACAAAAAATACTACTTCAATTCAATTTAATTCAATTTCTTTATTCAGACATACATAACAATGCACAAGAAAGCGTCAATAATACTCAATTATTGTAAAGCGTCAATAGCCTACTTGTATGTTGTATATATGCTTATTAACAGTATCCACACACTGGGTGACGTTGTCTCTATGCACGGCTTATGGGTACAAAAAAAGTAAACGGACGTGATAAGCACTAACCCTGCTAAGAAATCCCATAGATGACCCCGGGCCAGGGCCGCTCGGAGGTCACCCGGGGGGCGCGGTGCGGTCCAAACAAGCCACCGGTCTTCACTTAATGTTTTTGGAACCTCTAAGCCGAATTGGGGTTTGCGTAATTCTTTTCATCTTGAAATACGCTAATAAATTAAATGGGCTCTTTAAGCCTTGACTGTCCTTGACAAATAGTAGGAAATATAGTTTAAATCAATAGTTTCAATATAAATAGTTTCAAATTAAAAGTTTTAATGTCACCTATTTGTTATATTTCTTGTTATGGGCCCGAATTGGTAAAGAATTATATATCACCTTATTTCGTGTGATTAGCATAAATTGATGTAATCATCAGAATAACGAAATTAGGGAACGAAAGGAAGGGCCTTGCAAGCCCTCAAAGTTCGTAATTTCCCCATTTGATTAAGGCCTTTATTACACTATCATAGTACTCTGCAACATATATCTATTATCACATCTATTATATTAACTATGATTGAAACATAATATTATTATAACTGTTAGTAGATTAATAACGGTTTGTAAAATGCACTCTATTAGACTTTTTCCCAATATTGTAATAAATTGACTAAAACAAACTGTTTGTTTTATTATTTCACAGTTTGATAATTATACAACTGGTATTTTCATTTTGTTAGTAAAAGCAATATAAAAATGCGTTCTGTAGCAGAATATATGATCATAGGTGACTATTATAATATTTTATCTATTACACTGTAATATTTTTGGTCACATAAATATGACAATTAATAGGCCTATGTTATAGAACTATGATGGATTATTACCAACACCACCTAGAACACAAAGCCAAAGCGCTGCCCCTTTCATTTGTAGTTTATAGTAAGATATATGGGGTTTACAAAAAAAGAATGAACCAAATATATCCAAGGTATTCAGAAGGTAAAACAGTACAACAAAATGGTAATAAGATTTGGATTACCGAGAGAGACTCACGCCATGTAACTTCGGTGCCGCGATTAAAAGGAAATCTTCAACTAAAGTCGTTCCTCTTGTTATATGCCATTATACTCAACATTCTACGGGAATTAGGCCGCAGACCACAAGGTTGAGGATTTCAGAGGAAATCCCTGGCTTGAATAGATGTATGGAAGACGTTTCAGGAATAAAAGTTTCGATCAGTCTCTTATTTAAAAGCACAATACTGTATCAGTTTTTACTCTCGAGTCCTGATGGTCTCTTAGAATACGGAAATCAAATGTCCATTCAACTTATCGTCTTTGACTTGTCATGGAGCAGTTGGATCCAAAAAATTAAGTTTTGCACTTTTGACAAAGATGAAAATATTATACTAAAGAAGTCAAATAGCCTTAATAATTATCCAGTGGCACGGTCGTGTCACGTCGCCAAGTCCACCCAACCAAACAGACGACGCGTGCCTATATAGAAATGAAGCAGAATACGGCCTATTTTCACTTCTCAAAAGGTCACAAAAGCCCTCAATTAACCCTTTTCTCGTTTTCCATCCGTTTAACTGGGTCATTGACCACTAAAAATCGCCAAAACTTATTACTTTAAAAACCCTCAGTGAAATAAAATATATGGGTTCAAAAGTAGCCTAAAAAATGTCAGAAATGTGGTTTCCTACCAAAAAAACCTTTTTTATTTTTTTAAGCAAAGCTACAGCCTTTATTACTGATGGGAATCACACGAAACTTTGCAGGAATCTTCGTATTTGATCGTAGTAAAAACCTTTGAGTACAAAGATGGATTTCATTCCCTTAAATATTACAAATCAAATCAAATATGAGTTTTATAAAAACTTTGTTTACATTCATAAGTTAAAAGGTAAACAAAGCAGAATTGGACATTTTACTTTTAATTCGTGTAAACCAAGTCAAAACATCTGCTATAATATTTATTTATTTTATCAGCTGACAATTATAGATTGTGTTATACAAAAAAATGTTTTACTTAAAATTGTGTTACTTTCGTACAAGGTGGCAGTTGGAATGTTGGGGTTTCACCAACGCATTTCTTGGGTAGGAAATAATCCCGGTAGGCCACCCCCCCACCCCTATGACAGAAAACTGTTAGCGCCATACAAAATGCAATTTTTGGGCAGTGTTGTTCTAAAATTTATTGCTTTATCTGCCTTGTGTTCAGAACATGCATGGTAAGCCTTCTTATTCTACTTCCTGAAAAAATCTGCTAGCGAAATGTTTGAACTAGAAACTGTTGGGGTTTCATAAATTGCAATGTACAGTCGTTGATGTAGTGAGTTATGAAAAACTCATAATATGATATCATTCGAATTTAATTGATTGTTGGTGATTGACTGATGTATGGAGGAGACCTGTAGCATAAAGCAGTTAATCTTAGGTTGTCTTTACTCAAATATAGTTCTAGGTAGTCTGAATATTTCGCTTACAAAGTTATTCAGGGAGTAAAAGAACCGTACAGTTTTTAACTCAGCAGAAGTAGCAATAAAATTTGGTACATGGCACAAACTTATTCATTTAACAATATTTTCTTTATTTCTTGTTTTTTAAGAGAAATTCGGAGAAGGGGGTAGCTAAGACTTAAGATACCTTAAAATTAATACCTAAATTCTACGTTACGAGATGGCCTGTGCGCAAATTGCGCATTCTATGGTTCTGTACGAGAGAAACTAACCTAAAGTACATGTATGTTGGTTATGAAGTGACAGGGATCTATTTTCGTTTACTATCTGGCTTTAAAATTCATCTGAAGGTAAGTTTAATTAACTGTTAAATTACAATTCACATTAAGGATCTTGTAATAAAAGTTGGTGAACATTGCAATGCGCCCTCTAGAAATAAATCAAAGGTGCGGTGGGCGAAGCCCAAAACAATATGACATTTTTAATTACAATCGTCACTGCGGTATATCCTAAGCTTTAAATTGACACCTCAATCTTAAAAATCGGTTCAGTAGGTCGAGAGAAAAAGGGACGTAACAGACGAAAAACTTATAGAAATAAGAATATATAAGAAGAAGAAATGACAGCAGTGTTCCTCTGTATAAAAACCAGACAAACGAATGCAAATAAAATGTTCCGTTTAACTTTAAAGATTTTAATTAAATCTGTTTTCTAACTCAGAGATTTTACTGTTAAAACTAAAATGGCCAAATATGATAAAAAGTAATGATATCATACGAAAAAACACAAAGTGTTGAGGGGTTGCCAAGTAATAAAAAGGTATGATATCAAAATATGTTCCAAGTCAATGACATTGGTTTTAGAATATCCAGACAAATTGATTGGATCTTATAATGCTTGGTAAACATTCTGTAAAACATTATTATTTTATCTAGAAAGCGTACTTGGCCGGCAGATGTGTGGTATTTTATTTTATATTGTATTGTATTGAACTGCATGTAAATTCAGAATTTCCCTATTCATCGTAATATATCCCCATTAGTAAATAGGTTTAACTTTGTTAATACATCTGCTGGCCAAGTACGGTTTCTAGATAAAACAATAATGTTTTACAGAATGTTTACAAAGCATTAAAAGATCCAATCAATTTGTCGAGTAGCTATTCTAAAACCAACGTCATTGACTTGGAACAAATTTTGATATCATACCTTTTTAGGACTTGGCAACCCCTCAACACTTTGTGTTTTTGGGTATGATATTCAACTACAAGTATAAGCAGGGGAAATTATTTTATTATTGTTGTTTGAACACCGAAGAGCATTGCAGAATGTACAACTGTCAGATATGATCAAGAATAGATAGCGATAAGTAAAAAACTTCCAAGATTTTACATGGAGCATTTGAGCATTTGCTTCAGTTTGATTGAATCTCCGATTACCAAGTTTATTTCCCATCCACGAATAAATTCACCTTGCCACTTGAAAACATAAATTAAATAACCCCATCGCAACAGACTTGCATACTCAGCGAATTTCCAAAGGAATTAGAGAAGTTTTATTTTCCCCATAAACACTGTAGGAATGAGTATGAAGGTTTACTGCCATAGGATGTTAAAAATGTAAGTTGATAGGAAACGTAACGTTTAGGCAAGGCAAAATATGAAAAATTATTAATATTTGGCAATTTTTAATTTTTCCCATAAAACCCTGTTGGGATGAAGGATTGTCGACATGTGAGTGTTGAGAAAATATATTATTTTAACCTTACCTCGTGCATGTAAATACAAAATGTTATCAACTTATGTAAAAAAAAAAAAAAATAAGCTAGATACAGAGTTTTGTTGTGTCCTATAAGAATAACACTGTAGTCTCCGGAATCTTTTAAGCCAAGTTAAAAATTCAAAATACTAAATTGTTCGTTTTTTAAGCTCTTTTAAATGGTGTAAAAATTAAGGTCAAAATGCGATATACCCATTTTGATCCATTTGAAAATCCATAAAATCCTCCTCCCATAGCCCGATTATTCTGGTTTGCTAAATCTTGAAATAGACCTGGTCTTACACCTTCATAAATAATTTCATCAGAATCGGAGGTCCTCTTCAAAAGTTATTAATTCCACGGACACACATACAGTATATATACCGGGTGTCCCAGACCACCCTTTTAAAATCTACAAAACTGATCATTCACAAAAACAAAAACCTCATTTTAGATAATATTTCACAAAAAATACCGATTTTCACGTAATTAATTTTAGTTTTTTACACATTTTAAATAATTTCCACCATTATTGACAAATTAATGGAAAAAAACTATGGCAAAACTAGCTTAATAATTTATGATGCTAAAGCGTTTAAAAGAAGAAGCTAAGGCATTTGTATGCTAGAGGCCTTTTTAGTTTAACGAGAAATTTACAGAGATAATGGATGTGAAATTTAGCCCCATGTTATTCTTATGGAAAAAAATAAAACTTTGACCTCTATTATCTCGCAAACCAGTAGGATTAAGGATGCATATTAAATTGTAAAGTAGTGTTAAAATTATGCGAAAAATCCAAAAATACCATAAAAAGTGTGGGTTCGTATTTAAAATTAATGACTTACGGGCTGGGTAGGTTACTTCTGGAACACCCTGTACATTGAAATTATTATCAATGGATAGAGCGCAACCGGTTTACCTATAATGGCACGATTTGTTTTAGTGAATAACTAGATTTGTAGATTTTAAAAGGGGTGTACGGGTGGTCTGGGACAACCGGTACATAGACAGTAAAATGAACGAATGGTTTTTTGGGTTCAGGTGGCCTCAAAATGTAAAAGTAACACGGTACCGGGCTTAGGTCTTACTATAGCTACTACCGTAATAGAGTATTCCCTATAGGATAAATCACTAAAATCATGAGAAAAAACATGGCGGATGTTCAGCACCCATTTACGAGTCAATAAACTTTCAATACTTTGTATCATAGCCATTGTCTTGTTTGTCCTAAATTGAATGGATATTTTTGCACCTGTCACGATTATTTTTATTTTTGTAGTCACAAAATTGAAACAGAGTGCCCCAAAATAGATCATCTTCACTTACTCTCAATATTTGTCCCTCCTAATAAAAAGTTTGGATTTTGTGTAAACTAAGCAGACTATTCTTTTAAAATCACTATACATGGAGAATCTTTAAAAAGAATCTTTCAGAAAATATTCTTCCTTATAAATTTCTTATTTTGTTTTAATGTTTTTCGACCTGCTACATTCCCCCCTAGTATGCAGGAAAAACGTTTCTCCTATAATTCTGCAATCAATGAAATGACTTAAAGGTTCCTGGAAAAAACAGGCAACAGAATACCAACATTATGTTGGCTCCGTTGACTGATACACTTGGAGTTTCAGTTAATGTATCATCGTCACTCAACAGGATCATTTGACATTTTTCGTCTTAAAATGAAACCAAAACATGTTTTAATGTAATTAATGTAGGCGTTTCTCAAACCACAATTCATCGCCCATTGCGTCCCCATTACGATTCAAATGTATTTTATAATTTGCGTACACACTTACGATTTTTCAATTTAAATTATTATAACAACAGTAAACATCTGCAGTAAAAAAAATAAATAAATAAATAACAATTCCCGAAATTTCTAAGTAAACAGCCTAGTCGGACCACCGCATAATGTAGAGTAGTTATGATAATTTTGTTCATCGATTATTAATGGATTTTGTGGAAACTTAGACCATTCGAAAAATAAACTGTATTATATATCCGACCCTACAGCAGCGAGTTGGACTCCCGAGCGTGCATCATTTGCGCATCATGCGGAGAGCTAGGAAGAAGGGATGCTTGTTTTGCGCATGAGCTCCAGGGGGCTCTCATAGGTATATGCATCGTTTGCGCACTGCAGGGTGGTGGAAGCGGCATTGTTTTTATTTAAAAAGTTATTGAAAACTCGTGTCCGTGTCAAATGGTCTTTTGAATGATTAAACGTGTTTGGCATAAGACATTTAAAAAAATAGCAAAACAATACTAAACAGAACAGATATAATGGCAAATAATCGGACACAATATCACGGCCTTGACCGAACATTAACACTTGGATTTCATGTTTACCATTTGTAGTTTGTTCCTATTGCAACAGTGAATTTTATTAGTGGTTTTTTCCTGAGGAGTTGGTATAGGAGAGGCTACTATCTACAGTTAGAATAGAGGCACACTTGCCATAGAAACAATTCGTGCAAAACATTTCAGCCTGAGCAATTACAGTAATACAATCGTCACCAACCATTTAAAGAAAATAAGTAAACACTCGATGTATTACAAAAAAGGTTTATATAGTTGGGAGATGACTTGTTGGCTAGTGAAGGGAAAGATACCCCCAACACTGAAAGCTGTTAAATAGCATTGAAATGAAAGTAGACGTTAAAAATTAACCAATAGGAGAGCTATAAATCTCTGAGGTGGGGGTAACCTCCTTTCAATCGCCTTTTCCCTAGCTGGCCAACAAGTCATCTCCCAACTATACCACTAATGTATACAGAACCGAATAAGTAGGGACATCCTTATAGGGAAGTGAGAACGCCGCCCCCGAAACACAGGAAGTACCACAAAGATGGTTAAGGATTATTCTGATTGGTGGAATGGAAACAGATGACTAGAATAATTTTAGAGAAGATTGTTACTGATTTGATTTTTTGTAAACAAATATGATCATTTTTACATTTAAGAGGTAGAAAGAGCGCTTCCTGTGACAGTAAGAAGGAATCCTAGCATCAGCGGTTTTATTTTCCTAGTGGTTTTAAAAATAAAAACTTTAACATGGGATGTCCCTACTTATTCGGTTCTGCATACATTGGCTTATACATTACAAACTTAAATTATTCATGAATGGAAAAATTAATTCGGGAAATTATTTGGGTTTGAAAAAATCTACTAAAATAGGTTAACTTGTTTATTTGCTGACGTTAATACAAAATGTGTCTTGGTTAAACTCATTACATTACAAACAAGCACAGGCACAGGATATATCACAGATCGAAACAATTGTAATTCAAATATAAATAAAAGTGGTTCATCAATTAAAAGTAATACAGTATTTATACAAAACATGATTTATTACAGATCAATTACGTAAAAAATAGGAGCTAAACATAATATAAAAAGGATTAAACGAACACGCCCAAGTAGTTGCAAAGTAAATGTATAACAGATCGTATAATGTATAATGTATCGATTATTTGGTTCCGTTTTTTTTAAAACCTGATCCTTCTAGAGAAAATTGGGGTGGGGGAGGGGTTTAAACTGTAAACAAAAAATTTAAACTGTAAACAACACTTAAACTCATGACAAACGTGTGTTGAGTATCTAAACTCATGACAAACGTGTGTCGAGTATCAGATTTCCTGAAATAACGTTTTAAATAAGTTATAATATCTTTCAGTAACTTCTAGTCAGCTCTTATATTTTTAAGCCAAACCTATTCCTTGTTAAAAAGTAACAGTTCTAAACTAAACTGATAAAAAAACAACTGCTACCAATAATATTGTAAAACTGATACACATTATGTTGTGATGTAAAATTACCAGGTGGTATGCAACAGTGAAATAAAACAAAAACAAAAAAAAAAAACCAAAAGGCTTCAGCCAATGGGATGGTAGCAAGTATAAACAAACCCCCTCCACCATCTCTCCCTCGAAGGATCAGGTTAAAAAAAAACGGACTATTCATAGATTTATAGATAGATACAGCCAGGACTGGGGAAATCTGCTGTAATGTAATATACAAGGAATGTTTCATTAGTGGGTAAATTGATATAAAAATTAGAACCCAAAACGTCACTAGCCTGATCAGCTGGTGCATGTTATTCTTACGGACATCAGATGGATTACGTCACCGCGGCCTGAAAGGCGGCATTTTCAAACATCAAAGAAATGAAACAGCACTTCTTTTGATTATGTACCGTATGTTCTCCGCAGTCCTGAGATACAGCACCCATTGGGCGAAGGGTTTGGTATGCGCCCTCGATACACATGTGTTGCCGTCCAGTGGTACGTGTGGGGGACGACTGTTTGCGAGTTGTTGTCGACAGGCTGAGGCTACCTGGACGGGAGAGTGATGATGCAAGTTTATTAGGCGACCCTTTTAAATATCTTACAGAAGAATTCAAAAGTGCGCAAATTATGAACTACCGGACTCCCAATGTCATGTAGAGGGTCACCCGTACGGTTCGGGCCAGTGCACTGATGCGCGTTAAGTTTTACAACCCTACCCCTGGTTCTGAGCTGGCCACTTTATTGTTCGGGCGTGCCGCCAGTGTCATTCAATAGGAGATCTTTCGGGGTCGGTTGGGGGAGGTGACACCAGGGACACAACGTCTGTTCCTGATTTTACATTGTTGTGCCTACCGATATCTTGGCTCGGGCGTCGGTAACTCAGGCAATCTTCCTGCACAATTACCGACATTTTCGACGAGCCCATTTCGTTTTGCCGAACGGCCCCCTTAAAAATAGCGTTTAGCGTTTACCGAAAGATTTACCTTATGTTGCAAAAACTCTCTATAAATTCAATAATTTCTCTCAGCGGCGGTCCGGTTTCGAGGGCGACAATGGGTGAGGATAGAAATTCTGAGTGTGCAGTTTAACACGCGATAGTCGCCGACTAAAAACGTCATTACTCCTTTATTTATTGATTATTTTGTAAACTATACGTCATATATAGATAAGACTTGCTCGTTTCAGTTCGTTAATCCAAGTATAATAATACATGTAAACCATTACTAAACAATAATTTGAAATACAAGCAAGATGCATACGATTTTAAGCTGAAATATTAGCAATTTACATTAATCGTATTCGAAGTGGGCTTTATCGCGTAAGATCTACACTAAAACAATATGGGTACTAGCATGTATTTATTTATTAAATGGTACTGTCAAAAAAGTAGCTTACTTATTTATTTCTAGTTCAATAACCTCTCCATAGTGTTTATTTTTAACTTTCTTCAATGAACCAGAATGGGAAGGTCTAGGTTTAAACGGACACATAACACGAACCGGGGAGACCTCCCCGGCCCGACCCGGCCGTCCTAATTTCTCAGCCACCTGCGTTATTCGCGGGCACTATAAACTTTGTGACACCCTAAATAGTAATTTAATACATCTACTTTTGGGCAGGTTATGTTGAAACATCAGGCAACAACCGGGGTAGGTACGCTTTCATCGCACGCAATTGTAAAATCTGGGATTTGGGAGGTATTAGTTATATTATTTGAATTATGAACGAGAGCATAACATGATTACTTATCATGAAGTGATGATCACTAACTGTTGATATCTACGTATAAGATTGAGGATGAGGACAGGTTGTACCACACATTCAAATCCTAATACTGTTTTGTTAAGTGGGAAACTTAGCTTTCCTTCGTTAATATAAAAATACTCATATTTATTAATCCTTTAAATAATCTCATTATCAAACATAAAAACGATTTAGCTTTTAAATTTTTATCACATGTAAACTTTTGTTGCAGTTAATATGTTGCAACAATAATTTGAAAATAAAACTATTCAAGTTATTTGTTGTTTATTACTGTATTTAGTACCGGGTTGAAAGAACCTTGCTCATTTGATTTTTTTTGCACCAAAACATCCTGAGATTGAGGTTGTTTCCAAAATTTTTTTGCAACAAATTCTTAAATGCAAAATGAAAGCAAAATCTACCTGACAATTTTTGGAATCGTTGAAAATACATCACCGCATACACTCATAGTATTATGGTATAAAATTATGTTTTGGCAAAACATTCCGCGTCCGCATTGGCCGAACATTTGTGGCGAACTTGTTCGGCGAACAAAAATAATCAACAAACATTCCTAACGAACAATTACCGGCCATATGATTTACATTTGAAAAGGTTAGCAACGAACAAACAAAAGTTCGGAAGAACATTGTTCGGCAAACATGTTCGGCCAGTGTGGACGCGGCTTTATAATTCATTTCATTGGCAATATTTGCCTTGAAATTTAAAAGGTTTGATAATTCTGGTGCAACTGCTGAACCTCCCTGATAAATATATACAACAGTAAATTAGGATAATTTTATAACAGATCCTCTAATGTAATTGCAGATAAAATATGAATAAATAATCACAAAAGCCTATGATTTTCACTCAATTCGTAATGAAGATACAAAATTGATATACGATAAATGAAGTTTTATATACAATATGCTGGGGTTTTGGAATGGACTTGTACGTGGAATTACTTGTGTACTTTATCTTTTTGAGTTCCTGGAGTTAAATTGAAATGAAGTCTCAATATTATATAATAAATATCTAAACAATTTAAGGTTGTATTTTCATAAGAGGAGGTAAAAGCTTGTGCGATTACAGCAAAGTGAAATTGTTTATTACTGTGGAACATTGTTGATATCTTTCTTGGTAGGATATTTAAGTAGCCTACTGAAATAGTGAAAAGTATGTAAAATTGCCATGATAGGATATTTAAGTAGCCTACTGAAATAGTCAAGTATGTAAAGTTGCCATGATTTAACACAGATGTATAAACTGTTGAATATTAAATTATACCAGTTTTGTGGACATTTATTGAATGTAACTCTTTGTATGTGCTACTATCAGAGCCGTTCTTTTCAACTTTTGTACCTTTTCAGTGATCCATCCAGTTGGTGGATATGGAATACCCCGTAGTGGAGAGGGTGCTAAGGGGATTTCCGTCAGAAATTTTTTTAATTATATTTGCAAAGTCCACCTTTTGTATTTTGAAAAAGAACAAGTTTTATTTATTACACTGTGAAAAGGGGTGTTTAAGCGCAAAACATTTTAAAAATTGAGTTAGGCGAAAGGTAAAATTATGCTGATTGCGTTGGGTTTTCTGTATGTAAAGTTGTGTCTACCTTTAATTTAAGACACAAACTTTGCAAATCGGTCAAATAAAACCTCCGGACGGAGTCGAAAACGATTAAACAAATTTTAATATATAAGATTTATTTTTTCACTAAAACAATTATTGCGTGCTTAATAAAAAAACCTACAACAACAACAATAAAGTTTACTCTTAATGGTTATAACGCTAAATAATAAAAAAAACTTTAAGTTTTAATAATGCAAATTTTTGTTCGACAGAAAATAAAATGAATAAGAATAAATCTCTTATGTTTCTTTGTTTGTTTTTATATTAATAAACAGTTAAGCTTATGTTACTATAAAATTTTAATATTTTTCACATAATATTCCAAATCCAATGTCGACATCTTAAAAATTATTGCAAATAAAAGTTCATTACAAACTAATATTAAACAAAAACTTTATTGTGAAAATTGTATAGCATATTTCTGTACTGTCGTATAGTAAATTTTCATATGTATATGAAAATCCTTACTAATATTATAAATGTGCAAGAGTGGAAGTTTGTTACGCTTTCACTCAAAAAGTACTCGACGAATCATGAAACTTTGCACACATATTCTGGGAGGTACTAGAAGTAATATAGGAAACTTTTCATTTAAAAATAATTATTTTTACGAAAGGTTAAAAAAATGTGTTATATAAAAATCTGAAAATCGATTTAATCTTTTTTTATTGGATGCTAAGAAACGAATTCGATGAAAATATCAATATAACAAGCTAAACTTGATGGCGGGTAAGCATGACGGCGAGTGAGAGTAGCGAACGAGCTAAACATCGCAGCGAGTATCACGGGTGAAACTGCGGGAAAAAGCTAGTAAATTGAAAAATCGTTTCCGAGTCTGTTCTATTCGACTGACTTGCATGATTTAGGCCTATGTCTTAAATTGAAGATATTCGCACAGATGACGAAACAAACGTCAGCATACTTTTTTCCTTCCCCCAACTCCACTTATACACAAAAGAAATTTCTCTCCATGTATTCCTTATTTAATTTTCTTTTGGTATATATTTTTTATAACATTGTTTTTCGTATATTTAAAAATATGGTACATAGTTTCTTGTGGTCTAAGAACACTCGGTAAAATATGCTCTATCATATGAGATATAAATAAATTAAACTGTATGAGTTTAAGGTGATTTACGCGCACCACGACCAACATTAATTTTGTTCGATTTTCAGAGGGTAGAAGGTAAACTGTGGACTTTTTTGTTTCTATGTAACATGTGTTTAATAAAATAGTAGTTTTCATCACTAGGAGCAAAAGTGGGTCTTTTTGGTACGCAATCGTGTTTTAAAAACGAGGCGCAGCCAATGAATACAAAAACGTTAAGAAGGTCACATCCCATGTTAAAAATTGGCCAACATTTTATTCCGCTAGGAGCGCTGTAAACTGAACTTGAGCACTCCAAAGAGAGATAGCGCCAGAGGAAACGGCCTAAACATAGTACGAGAGAAAGGGAAATATTAAATTTCTTATTTAGTATTGTGTCGTCAAAACACCATTTTAAACATTAGTTACCTAGCTTATTTGGTATCATTGGAAAGCTTTTTTCAAGAAGAATCGTTATTTTAAGCCATTAAATCCTTTTTAATGTTAAGACTTTGTCGTATGGGCTTTCAACTTTAATGTTATTCTAATGAAGATATTTTATTGAATCATATGTTTACCAAAATAAACTAAGTTATAAACGTCGTCATGGTATCCTGCTATTTTCAAATTTGTTTACTTGGGTTTCAAAATGAGCACTAACTACTAAAGTAGGTATAGGCGGACGGAAAAAGTGTTCCTACATTAGTTAAAAGAATTGGTCCAGTAATGGAAAACTGTCATAGGTTATGTGAGTGGAGCGTGAGGACGAGAGAGATTCTTTGCTGGTGACCATCTGTCTGTAACAAAGTCAGAATGCAATCTGACTAATAGGTCATTGTGTCGTGCGCGCTCTCATGGTGGAGTGCGCTACTACGTCAACAGAAACTTTCTTAACCATTTCTTCCATAAGATGTGACCTTCTTAACGTTTTTGTATTCATTGGCGCAGCCGAGTTTTTAAAAACGATTAATCATAAAAAGACACTTTTGCTCCGAGTGTTGAACTACGGTTTTTATCATAATGCCAAATTGGACTTTTAATCGTTAAAAATATTGACTATAAAGTTGTATTTTCAATGTAATATTTACAAAGTAAGTAATATGTAGTGTTTGCATTTATGTTATTTACAAACAATGCTCATCATAACGTTTGAATTTCAATATTGTGCTCCTCAACATTAACAAATCAATAATAATATACTAAGCAAACAGCTGACTTTTAATTCGGACCTATAAAATTATCCAGCTGATTTTTCAGTCCTATAAGGACAGAAAAGAATCGGTTTTGACAGTATTGAGAGAAAAAAAACAGGCTGATTTCGTGCAGAATGATAAAAATGTGTTTAAAGGTTCTTGAAAAGTGAAAAACGAAGAAAGGGTGAAGCAGTCTTAAACCAGTATAGATAATCTTATAAACAATTGTATATTAACAAAAAAAGTAAATTATATGTGAATATTAATATTATTTTCCATGTCATTCTTTAAATTTAGACTTATTAATTTAAAGTGATTCCAATCTTAAGAGATATAAAAATCTTTTACAAGCGACTGACTTTTCACTATTTTGTGGAAATAAAGATAGAAACTACGAAATTTGATCAATTATATTTTTTATCATGTAAAATAAGTGTACATGATGCTCGAAATCGAGCAATTTAGCTCATAACAATTTTATTGTTTTATAATAGAGAAATTTTTATTTTCTATAACATTTCCTAAACAATTTTGTAGAAGCTTACATACATTTTGTCATTTTTATAAGATGACCTCGGTATTTTGCTTAGCTTAATAGGCCTACCTATAGTGGCTTACGGGCTGAAGCCCCTAGTCAGCAAGCTGCGTTTACAAATTTAATTTACTTTAACAGAGAATTTTTCATTTTCTACAACTCATGGTAAACATTTTTGTAGGCCTACGTACACTTTGTCATCTTTACCAAGATGACCTCGGTCTTCCTCGTAGATTAAATTATACCTGTAGTGGCTTACGGGAAGAAGGCCCTAGTGAGCTGTCTTTACAAATTATTGAAATAGTAAGAAAAATTAGACCCTAGCTGAATGCCAATGTTTCACCCAATAATTTAACGTAACAATTTTCATTTATATTTCAACATTTTGTAAAATTATTGGCCTTAACCAGCGCCAATCAAACGCGTTCGGTTTTTATCTCGAAATGAAAACTAAAAATCATCGAATCCTAATTTTAGTGAGAATAATCTTTTAATATAACCATTATAATTGCAAATAAATGAATAATGTGTTCGGCTACCAGCAGCCATGCCACAATTAAACTTCTTTCAATACAGTTCAGCAGTAGGCCTACGCTTACACGTTTACACCATTAATTATAAAACTACAGTATTTGATTTTATTGATTAGCCGATCATGCTATTATGAATCAAATATAAGTTAAACAAACAATGGAGCTTATATGGCAGGTTTTTTTGTCAACAGCGACACCTAAATTTAATATAGTAAGCAAAATTTAATAGTGTAAAATTCAAAAATTGAGGAATTGAATAATTAATTTAAAAAATCACCTTCACCCGTATGTGTCATCTGGTTATCGTTCTAAAATCAAACCAAACCAGAGATTGTTGTGTTAATGTGGTGTTTTTATCTCCATACTTTTCTTCTGGAGGTCGTTTTATGCGTTATTTATCATTTCCTCATAGCTTTTTGGACATACCGTTATTTTCTCAAGTCCCAAAACCTATGTTTTGAGACCACTCAGCTAATTTTTAAAAAGCTCATGACATTGTGATGTTAATGTTATGTTCTATCTCCATGTTTTTCCTCTGGAGGACAATTTACCTTAGGGCCATGTCATACGAGCGCTAATAACGCCGCGTTGATAGCGTCGGGTTGATAACTCTCCCACAAGGTGATGGGGTTCTTATGGAGCAAGTCATATGGACCCTAATAACGCCGGCGAGTCCGCGTTAGCCCGACGCTGAGCGCTGCCAACGCGGACGGACGCGTTAGCAACGCCGGGACCCCGTCATACGAGCGCTAGCGTCAGCGGGACGCATTTTCTCCGCGACTACTTGCAGAACAACTGGAAGACCTTTGTAGTGATGATGTTTGACATAGAAACATTTATTTATACAATTAAAAATTGTCCTTCTCTGTACGTAGTTAAGTCGAGTGGCTATAGCAGGAAACCGAAGGCACAATGTTGGAACGAAGTTGAGGAGCCCATGCAAGAGAACTAAAATAATAATGGTTCCCCATCGTCTTGGATTCTTCCGATAATATGCCTACTATTCGATATTATCTAAAATGTGCAAATAGCTGACACAACCTAACTGTACAGTCTCCATCTTGGAAATAAAAGAAGTGCCACGACCGCAAATGCGCCCGGAAAACGCTACGTATGACATGTACCCGGCGTTGGCGGGACGGCATCAACGCGACGCATTTGCCGCCACGTATGACATGGACTTCTTCCGGCGCTATCACGACGGCATCTACGCGACGGCAATAGCACTCGTACTGGCCCTTATTTATAATTTAATCATAGCTTTTTTGACATGACGTTATTTTTCCCCAGTCCCTTTGGCCAAAATCTTTAATTTAAGACCACCCCGTTAATTCTACATTCATACTTAATGCAGTTTGTTAACCAGGTGCACTCCGAGGTTTAACATAACCTCTTTCGTGTGAACAGGTGGATAGTACTTTCACTGATGTCCGGTGTTTACAATTTACAGCTAATAACTTGAAAATCAATTAATTTCCTTACCAATGTTAATTAAATGGCAAAATTACGAACTTTAAGGGCTTGTAAGGCCCTTCCTTTTAAATGGGTATTTACCAGTTTACTTTAGAAACAACTTCACGCCGTCCTCTATCCAATGACACAAAAATCATTACAATCGGTTGAAAATTGTGGAAGGAGTTTCTTGTACAATAAACCATGTCGCGTATTAAATAAGTACGAGGTTGTCTGTGTGCAAATTGCGCATTTTATGATTCTGTATGAGTGAGACTCACCTACAGTACGTGAATGTTGATTATGGAGTGGCAGAGATCTATTTTTGTTTACTATCTGGCTTTTAAAATTCATCTGGAGGTAATCAGATGTTGGTAAACATTTTAAAGCGCCCTCTACAAATAAAGAAAAGGCGTTAGGTCAACACCTCCTAGAATAATAAGAGAAGGCCAGACGACTGAAATTCATTACGTCATTTAAGTAGGCTGATGAGTTATGTTATGATGTAAGAAACTGAAAACAGATATGCTACTGTCAATCGACAAGGGTTTCATCTGTCATTACTATTTGTTTACATACAGCACAAAATCAAAACAAAATGAGATGTTTACCGGCTGCACATCCAGCTGTCCTTTTGAAATATGAAATTCTGTGGACTACCAGCACCCTCTATAGCATGAGTTGGAACTAATGATTAAACAAATCAGCCTACTTATATGACGTAACGAATTTCAGTTGTCTGGCCTTCTCTTATAACTCTAGGAGGTGTTGGTTAGGTGCGAAGCCTGAAACGATATGACCTTTTTAATTACGATTTGTCACTGCGCTATATCCTAAGCTTTAAAATGACACCTCAATCTTAAAAATCGGTTCAGTAGGTCGAGAGAAAAAGGAACGTAGCAGACGAAACCCTTATAGAAATAAGAAGATAGGTAGATAATGAATTTAAGTTACACTAGGCATTTTAAATTGCTGAAAAAGTGACTCATGATCAAGAATAAAAAGTTACCGGTAGACTATATATTATTTGAAATCGGACAAAAAATATCCATCAACTATGGAATCAGATTTTTAGTTTTTCCTAAAAAAAGACATCATATTGACAGGTGCACGTAAGAGAATTGTTTATATCAAAAGGAAAATTGGAGACAAAACTCAAAGATAAATGGCTTTGTTCTCAAGGCAAAGTATCAAAGTATAAAATGCATAAGAGCAAGTTTATGAAATTGTTTGCTTAGTTTTAAGACCCCACACGGTATAAATTTCCTGTTGTATGCAGGCTGCATTTCAAATAACAACAATAAAGCTCGGGGACGGATCGATTATAGCGTGATAATCTGTCACGGTTATTTGTAAGTCTCATTTTAACGTGGAAAATAGTTAAATAACCAATGGGTATGAAATGGAACCAGGGTTTGATAAACAAAGAACATTATTTGAAAGGAAAATTTGTAATGGAAAGTTGTTTATAATTTTTACATATTCGTTTGTAGTACCAGGTTAACCGAGCCTTGCTCGTTGGTTTTAATTCGGTTTTTCTATAGTGTCATGGTAATAAAGCTATTAAATTTCCACAAACAAACCAAGTATACCTTTTTACAGTTAACAGCTGTTTCAAAAAGTCTGCTTAACGTTGACGTTCCTTTATTTTTGTATACCTTTCATGGTTATTTCGTTACCAAAATAGAAACCCCTAAAACCAATGTTAAAAATTACGATTTTTAAACTTAAATTTAGAAAAAATTCGATTTTTCCTGGGATTGAGGCTGTTTCTAAACTTATTTTTGGGCCAACACACTCTTAAATGCAAAGTTTAAGCAAAATCTAACAGCTAGATTTCGAGATCGTGGAACACACATCCCTTCAGACATTGCTTGTATTATAATATAGGATTATTACATAACAATAAATGTACCGCCCACTTATATTATTTCACTTTTTTACAATTTCGTCACTGAAATCAAATTTGAGTTATAAATGCAAATCAAATAAAAATAAAATTACCTATTAGACTGGATAGTTGAAATGTTACAGAGCAGCACAGGTCACCTACTGTTCATAGTATATTATTTACTTTTTCTCAAGATAGGTTAATACTCTTGTATGGGGTGCGTGCTGGTCGGGGCTTGCCAGCAAACATAACACACCGACGGGCGCTAGGCCCGGGGATTCGTCATCCCACCGCCACGCCACCGTGCCGCTTTGCATACTTTTGGTCACTATTATCTCGTACGAATGTAAATTCCATTGATTCATTGAATGACATCTGTACATTATTCTATTTTTCATTCTACCCAAAATTTAGATTATTTTTTATTGTTTTGTCATTATTTATTATTATTATGATTATTATTATGATTTTGATTATTATTTACACTGAAAGAATATAACTTCAACCAAGTCTCGGTTAAACGCCTTTTGGTTGATATTAAGCGAGTCCTTGGCAGCTCTTTACTAGTTATACATATTTAAAATCAACCCACTAAATTTGGCCAAAACATAGGTGTTTGACTTTAACAAAATAATTATTAGTTGTCAACCAAGTAAATTGTCTCAATACATAAGGTTGTTGATTTTAGCTGATCGAAACGGTAATTAACAAAGCTGAATTATCTGGGTAATTCATGACCTAATAAGTTTGTTGTTCATGTCCACCTAATGTTAGTAAGAAAATACCTAACAATCTAGTTGAAAACAACAAGCAACAAATAATTGGTTTAATTTTACCAACTGTCATTTGTTGTTAGTAAACCTTTCTTCATAAACTATAAAATGGTTAACAGTAACCAACAGGTTAATAACCAAGTAAGTTTATTAGTTGTGACATATTGAGCGGTAAAATCATGAGTTATGGGTTGAAAATTACCAATTGCTAAAGGTTGGCAATAACGTTTTCAAAGTATAACGGCCGGCTCCGGGCTCCATTCCACCAGTCAATGTCTATTCCTCTGCAGCTATATGTACGCAGATCGCGTCTCCCTGGGTCTTTCGTCGTTAACACGGCTTGTTCCGTGTAAAGTGTTGAGGTAAGGCAGTTTATTATTGTTGATTTTTAAAGTTTTTATTTCAAGTTTTGTAAGTTTAACTTCCTAGGAAACTTAAATCTACCTTCTTAGCTTCAAAGGAAGTCAGGGACACCTATAGCTTACGCTAAAATTATTAATTAGCTACTTCTTGATTTTACAATAGTTTCGATGCTACTACAGTATTCTATTTTCTCCTCTTAAAGAATATGTTTTGTTTTTGTTAGAGTCAGATCACCGAACGCACTTTCAATATTTTTAATGGCCTTTAAAATAGTCGTCAATAATACTTTTTTTAATTCGACTCCTTAAACCCTAGACGTAACTATGGTTTGCTAATATATATAAACACTTATTTAATTCTTAAATAATACAACAACTATTACTTTAATAATTTAAAGAAATTTTGGGGTCCTATGGGAAGGCTTAATGTTATTTCAAAGTGTGGGTCTTGGCTATATGAGTGAGGTTTGAATATTTTTTAAAGTATCTTAACTTGACATGGGGACATAGGACGGATTACTTTTTATGGTTCTTATACCCTCAAACCTTTATAAAACATAAACATATTGGGTAACCTAAACAAAATTACTTTACCTACAAAATTAAATAATTGTTGCTAATTCATTTATTTCGAGATGTAATTTCTATATAACAAATTCTTATTCGTTTCAATTTTTACTTTTTTAATTTTACCTATCGAAATAGTCAAAATCAAAAGTAAAAATGAGTACTATTTAAATTTTGTGAATTGTTTTATTATAATGTGATTTAGTAATCCAGTAAATTACTGCAAAGGAAAAACCTACATGTTCAATATCAAGAACGTGTTTCAAGCTTTGACAGTCGATTTTCTGTTTTAGAAACTCTTTTGTTCTGATTTTAAACTACATGAGACAAAAGTTTATTTTCTTAGATATTAAACTAAGGATTATAGCAAAATGAAACTTTTCCTACCACATAGATTCTATACAAATTATTTTTATCCCCAAAATAAGTAATTTGCAAAGGTGAAAAAAGTTCAAATTGTTTTCGAGATCTGTGTACATTCCTACATACAAGCGAACAGTGTACCTTATTTGTCTTAGAGATACACAACAATTAGACATGACACACAATAAAACTTTAATAAAAAAGGATTAGTGATTATCTATCTACACTCTGAAGCTGGCCACTCAAAACATTATTTTCACTGATTATTAGATAACCATCAGTTATAAAAAAATGCTTATATATTGATATTTAATTATTATTTTATAGACGTATAAAGTTTTAGAAGTAGCCTAGTCTTCCAATTAAATTATGATAAAAATGTAAAAAAATACTTTCTTATTATTAATACGGAACATAACCTTATAAATTTACATCTAACTCATGGTTGCTCACTTACGGATCTCTGGGTAAACGGTGAAAACGAAAAATACAAAACCTTTATGCAAAAATTATAAAATCATAAAAAGTATTACATTAGATTACCAATTGAGATAGAGTCATAGCCTAAAATATAATTGGCAAATTAGTGCAGAATGAGTGATATGGATACAGCTTTTTTACTGATTTTTATTAAACTACGGGAATAACCTAATAAGCTTCAGCCAAAATAGTAAATATTCTTTTTGTGATATCCAATTTGTTTCACATTAAAGTTTAATTAACTTTTTGTCTTTATATTTTTGTATAAATTTAAGCCAAAAAACATTATTTTTTAAATAAAAATTGCCAATGTGTTCAAATTACCCATATTTGATAGTAGTGTGCATTTGTTGGTTCTGGCTCAGTTCAATGACCTCTGAGGAATGTGATGACGTCATCGATGATGTCATCGCCGGGGACATCATCGATGACGTAATCGATGACGTCACCAATGACGTCATTTCCGTGACGTCACACCCATGACGTCACAGAAATGACATGCTGATGACGTCATCACCCCTTACGTCACCAAGATGACGCCACTGGCGTCATGAAAATCAAGGTCACGCCGAAACCTAAAATTTTTTGGCACTTTTAGCGTTTCTCGCATTACGCTCCGTACTTCAGTCAGAGTCCCCGTGACCTTGACGACTTGGAGCGTATTTGCGACGAGAAACAGCAAAAGTGCCAAGTCAAACTCGAGTTTGCGATTTGACCTTGCCTAAACCGTCATGCACTACTAATCAGAGGCCATTGAACAAGCACAGCTCCAACAAATGCATATTACTGTGACCTTGAAAACTTAACAACAGAGTGCCAACACCGACGCGCACCCCACGACAGTCACCGAGCGACTGACCTCCAGGCTCCGCGTACTCTAGGTATATTGGCTCGAGAGACTAAGACTCTAAACCGTCAGGAATGGAAGTAACTAACCGAACTTTGCAAGGAAAAGTCATTTCATCCAATATTCTAAACAAATCTTCCGTGGTAATTTAATTTATATAATAATTTATTTCCGTGGTGTAAACTTCTATAGTAAATTTAATGGTGTTTGAAAGCTATTTCCTTAGGTCAATAGATGAGCAAATTTACGGTTATCCTCATTTCAAAGCTACAAAATACTTCATCAACTTAATATCCCCGCCAAAAGATTTTATTCTAAAAAATTTGACATATTTATCATCTTAGTTGGCTTTATATGTTTAATGTACAAATAATTAATTATACAGTTAGTAGTACAGATGTATGGTGCGTTTTCCAGATAAGAGCGAGCATAGGCTCAAGGAGAGCCATAGGGCAAGAACTTTTTTTGTATATAAAATTTTGTACATAACTTTGATTTACTCTTGATTTTCTCAATGATGATTTTTCCATTTAGGGTGTAGATTTGGGTTCTTTGAGTTGTCATTTTTAAGAATGGTCATGGTTTAATTAACAGATACATTGAAATACATGTTCCAAAATAAATTAATATTGCGTTTCCAGGCATATCTAAAAGTTTGGTATTGTCTATGAGGTGGAATGTATTAGAGATTCTTCGATCATTTTCTATGTGTATAATATATTTGATCTTTTAATTAAAACTTTTTCTAACATTCCAATTTGAAATGTTATCATATGATAGTCTACTATAGCCCTGGTTGAGACATTATTTTGTAGGTTGTTGATTGTCCCTTAAGCATAGAAGGTCTTATCAACTTTTGTTTATATAATTCTTTATCTGGTATGTTTTACTCCTTGTCATAGTATTTCCTTGATATCAATATAAATGTATATTCATAATATATAAAATAACATTTTGTTATAAATAAAAGTCTGCTTCTTAGTAATAAATGTCATCCCCTATTCATGCCTTATAATATAATTCTTAGTAAATTGGGTATTTTGATATAAGTAGCTGCAAAATTTTTCAATAACAAATAAGTAATCATAAAAATATTTTCGTTAATTTTATTATAAGATATATTAATATTTTTTTTATTAAGAGTCATCTTCACTCCTGTGCCAGTAGTCAATTGTTGCGCAGTTGTCAATGTTAACCAAAAGGCTTTTAATGCAAAACATGGTGTTCAATCCCCTGTTATGGAAGCCGTTTTGGAGCCGTTTTTCTTTAAACTTGGTAAGCGTTTAGTTGAATAGTTATAATAGGCCTCTCATACCTCGAAATTTTGAAAACTTAACAAATATTACTAAGGAAAATCGAATTACTTTGCAACATCACAGAGAGTAATATGTGTTAAATTTTCAAAATTTCGAGGTATGAGGATCCAAATAAAAATATTCAACTAAACACTAACCAAGTTTAAAGAAAATCGGTTGAAAAACGGCGTCCGAAATAGGGAAATAAAATACCATGTTTTTCATGGTTAACATTGCCGACTGCGCAACAATGGGCTACTGGCTCAGGGGTGAAGATGACTCTTAAGTGGTCAGGCCTCTTTTTGTTTTCTTTTGCACCGTCCACATGGACTATTGTTGATCTATGGCTGGATCGTATTAGTCATTGTATGGTGGGGGTGAGCCGCTACAATACAGAGGTAAATGGTACTGAGAACCGTCACTGGATGAACGTGGATTCGAACCCACGACATCACTGCCATGGTCCGGAAGTGTGTGTGGTCCGCTAAACACTACACCACCAAATTATCCAATATAGATGTAAAAATCTATTTCATAATAAAATAACCCTTTGTCTTTAAATGTTTTATAATCTTACAATGGGTTTTATCAAATTTAAGTATGAATTTTCGAAGCTTAATTAAATAGCGGTCTTAACAGAACAATGTAATCTAATATTGATATTTAAATCCAGCATTTTTAACGGGATTACTATCAGAAAGTAAACTATGTCAAAAAGTTTGTTACATATTAAGCTTACTTACTGTTTTATTCTAATGTCCCATCCTATTACACTGAATAATGCTTTTGGCATCGGGCTAGTTACAGGATATTTATTAAACCAAAATGAAAAATACATTAAACTTGATTCTTAATGTTTCATACGTATGCAAATTATCATAAACATATACAGGACAAAAGCATGAAACCCCTATGCTTTTCAGGGATAAAACAGGAAAGATAGTTCCCGTCCTCAGTCTAACATGTGGATAATGAGTACTTAAATTGTGTGAGGGATTAACGTAACCAAAACGAAGAATATATGGTGAGGTGAGGTCTCTCCGTCATCTGGAAGAAATTTCAGTGCTCATTACTTCATAACGTCATTTTTTGTCTGTGACGTCATTAAGATGACGTCATGTGCTGAAATCACTGAAACGCCACTTCTCTTAGTCAACATCACTTAATTTGTGTACCGTCATAAACGTTTTATGACGTCATCTTTAACGTTATTGGAGGGGTATTTGGTGACGTCATCATTTGTGACGTGATCTTGATGACGTAATGTGCTGAAATTGCTACTACTCTCGTCTTATGAAATGTAATAATAACCAAATTATTATTAATTCTAAATCATGTAATGTATATACAAATTTATAATTGTATTCATATAAATTTTACAATCGTGTTATCTAACAATAGTTGGGTGGTAACAGACACCTAAATTAGCATGAACATATACAGGGCAAATGCATTAAACCACTCCGCTTCGTCAGGGATATAACGGGAAAGAAAATTTCCCAAAACGAGGACTATTCGGTGAGGTGAGGGCTTAACGTCGTCTGGAAGAAACATTAAGTCCTCACCGGAAGTACTCACGAACGAGCACCTAACGTCCTCCGTATGCTTCAATGAGGGCTTATATATGATGAGCTGAGGGCTTAACGTCGTCTGGAAGAAACGTTAAGTCCTCATTGGAAGTACTCACTATCGAGGACCTAACGTTCTCCGTATGCTCAAATGAGGGCTTAACGTCGTCCCTATAAAGCTATATATATATATATATATATATATATATATATATATATATATATATATATATATATTTATGAAATATGGTACAGGGGTGAAGGCCAGCATCTACTTGAATGAGTTTGTGAACCAGAATGATCAGGCTATGATGGGAACGGGTTTTATAAGGTTTCAAGAGGGTCAAAAATGGGTTATTGGCATTTTTATATCTTGAGTTTTAAAACCCATCAATTGTAAGTAACCACCTCATAATGTTGAACATAGTTTTTTTTAGCGAATTTCCCTATAGGGAATTAGCTATTTACGGTAGTAGTCACGGTAAGACCTAAGCGTGGGACCATGGTACTTTTTTGTTTTGAGGTC